>JAZAYU010000904.1:0-126040 GCA_038501625.1 Corbicula japonica | reverse complement strand
AATCCATTAGGGCTTGTGAAAAAGGGGGAAATACAGTTGTTAGCAGAAACACACGATTTGATGTTAGCATACATATTAGAAATAACCTTAAGTAATTTACCAGTTATACCATTTTGAATTAATTTTTGCCAAAGACCTGCCCTCCATACGTTATCAAAAGCAGAACTAAAATCGATATAAGAGACGAATAATTTTTTACGTTGGCGTCTTATATTATCTATAATAAATTTCAGCGTAAAAACATGATCGGATGTTGAGTATTTATGGCGAAATCCTGCTTGATTTTCTTTTAGAATAGAATTACCGTCCAAAAATTTAGTAATTCTATCATTAAGTATAGACGTAAAAAGTTTACCTAGACAACTAAGGATAGTAATTGGTCTGTAATTTTCAGGGTTTACGGACGGGCCCTTCCTTTTATAAATAGGCTTTATAGTACCGACAAGCCAAGGGTCGGGCAATTGACCCGTATCAAGTACAAGATTAAAAAGTCGGATATAAAGAGGAATCATAAGTTGTTTTGTACTTTTAATATATTCATTGTAAATAAAGTCTTGTGGAGATGCGGCCTTAGAGTTTTTACATTTTGATATTGCTTTTAAGATTTCGCTTTCTGTGATCTGTCCGTTAAGAAGTTCTAAATTGTGATTCCGAAAATCAAAAAAATCTTCATTGATTTGCTGTTGGTTTTCACCCGAATTATTAGCGCCATTAAAATAATTATAAAACGCATCAATACTAGGTTGTTTCGTCGAGTCTTGAGGTTTTACCGAATTTAATATTTTCCAATAATCTTTTGGGTTTTTGGTATGTATCTGTCTTAATTTTCGTTCATTTTCGAATTTATGTTTGTTTATATAAGTATTCATAACCTGTTTATAATGCTTACTCGCGCGTGCAAGTTGATTTCTTAATCAACATTACGACACGTTATAGAAACAAAAGCCGTCAATAAGAAACAAATCTTGTCAAAACATTTTATATATGTTTAATTAAGAGTTTGGGCTTTTATGCCAAAATTACAATCTGTCAAACCTAAGAAATCTAAATTGGATATTTAACCATATTGTGATATAAATATTCCCATCTGTTTGGAAGCCGGCATCTAAATCCTTGGATTTTATTCTACGAATGATACTTCTACAACAAACAATCAGATTTCCGATCCTGTTTTATTTCAAGACAGAATCAATCATATTTGCTTGTGAAGTATACGTAACATTTTAAATATTCAAATTATTTATTCGTTGACCATAAACGCCTTAAATTTTTAGGACAATTCTATTGTTCAATTGTGTAAGTATGAACAAATTCAGATTGTATTTTTTGTCTACAGATCATGTAACCAGATGTTGACATATCACGATTTCCGGATAATAGCGCATTACTAGCCTTAGCAATTTGCAACATTTACACCAGTAAAATATATTTTCAGCAGAAAAGATATTAAGAAGAAATTGTTGTACATAATTGGTAAAATTAAAGCCTATGTTTGTCCAAATTGCGTTTCATACTGCCTACTATCAACAAGAATGGTACATGTTCTTAAATCATTAAAAATCTAAATATCTAACAAATAGTAAACATAAAAAAGTCTGGCTAGAATAACAGACCAGCAACTTATTTTTTCACCGCCGGCGACGAACGCAGACCTGCAATATAGCGGATAAGGTGCTGAAGCCATTAGCCCGATCATTCAGATATCCTGCAGAGCCTCGTTTTGAATTGATTTTCTGTCGCGGGAAGTAACTCGTACAGGACTGCGAAACTGTTTATTGGAAAGGCGTATATTGGTCATTTTTATGGGTCATGTATTGTTTACGTGCCACGTGATATCTATGTCTGGCCTTTTTACAGTGGGGTCCAAACCAGGGTTTGTTTTTATTGTTATTATAATTTATATTATTATAGGATCTGTTATTTGGCTTAGCTGGGAACGATCTACGTGCCGACGAATGAAATAATGACGCAATTTGTTCAGATATGCAGTTAAGTTTCGACTTAGCAGTAACAGGATCATGAATGGAGTCAATATTCCTTATAATTTCGTTAATATCGCGTTGGCTAATGTTTTTTACAAAATCATATTGTTTTTCGGGTTTCCATCTCGGGGGCTTAGAAATTTCAGGAACCCTAGACAAATTGTGCGTAATATTTTCATCTGGTTGGTTTTCGGTATGATCTGAATAGATTTTAAGTTCGAGATCGAGTAAAGAATGCCCATCAGAAAATAGGCAGTATACAAAGGCAGTTAGTTGTATATATTAAAATGTGAATTCATATTTGAACATACTGGTTTCATTCAATACAGTTTCCAATACAAACAAAGCAAGACTGAATCTATATAAAGGTATATTGGTTTCATATATCGACGAGTCCGTATAATATATTGTACGTGTGAATTAATATAATGAGTTTTGGTTCAATAAATACATGTTTTGGTTTTATATATTATAGAAATGAACTGATATAATACCAAAGCGGTTGAATAAATTCGAAAACAACAATATAAGACAGCTCTGGCTTTCCATAGTACCTGCGCATTTTTATGCGAGATTAGTTCATGCAAAATCGAAGGTTGCGTTTTAACAAAATGTTTAGAGGCTATCAAAATATCGACCGTTGACATCTATGTCGATCGGAAAGGCAAGTTAACTTGTTATCTCAGCAGTTTTAATTCAAACTACGGAGACATAGGGGTCGCGTTTGTCCGATAGAAACAATTACAATAAATTTAAGAAAGTAATACTGTTTTTTTTTTCAGCGGATCTGCTGAAACATGTGCGCTCTGCTCCGACTTTCGCCGGTAATTGATTGTGAACTTGTACGATTGCAATAAGACGTGTAATAACAGACGAACTAAACGATTGAAATCTGAAGCTTCAGGAAGATGGGAGAAATAAGGTGACTTTTGTCAAATTTTTTCATACGTCCCTGAAACCTAGCACAATTTATTCTATAATTTGTATATGCTTTCGTTTTATTATTCATACCCCTGAAATATGCTTATCAGGGATCGCCACACCCAGATAAATCGGAGCCTCCCCACGCGGCGAAAAAGAAGAGAGGCAAAGGGGCATGAGTTGATAAAATTCAGTTCTAAGTAAGACAAAAAAAAGGAGAACTCGAGGGGTTACCGCCTTTGAACTGTCATTTGCAACACATTTTTTTCCGGTTTCTATGGTGCACTGATTTCACAACTGCCTCAATAGATTCTCATATGAACGAACAAGTAAAATTTATTTTTACTTAAAGTAGTTTAAAATCAATTTATATTCCATTGTTTTAGACGGTGTTTTATAATCAAAATTAAAAATGTTAAAGGATATTTAAACCTGATACATGTACATGGCGAGTAATAACTGAATATCGCTGTCGTTTGCGATGAATTAAAGAAAGGTGTCTTATTTGATATTGGCCTTATATACAAGAAGAATATTGCGGCGATTAATGTTTATTATTTATCAGGAGTTTATCACTATTCAAACAAAGTAATAAAGATAACATTAAGCCTCAACTACTTTTCTATCAGATAAAGCTTAAGTTTCAGTTTTATGTCATTCTTAATCATGTTAAATATTTTACCCGAGATAATATATTGTGTCGCATTTCGCATTTACTGTACATATATAGAACTGGTAACGATTTACATGCAGTACTATAAAAAGTATAATTGACGTATGTGAGTAAAGTAATATTCATCTATTAGTTAATAATGACCGAATTGCGAAATTTGACATCCGACACGAAAACAAGCTATTGTAAGCTTGTATAAAAATTGCTATTTAAAAGAGATTACAAAGATCTGCACGGAGAGCCTACAGAGTCAGGCGATAACTTCACCTTCGTTTAAGGATTGCTAAGTACATAATGCCAAGTGCCCTGCGTCAGTTCTCAAGATTGCGACAAAATTTATTAAATACTGACAGACTTTCAAAATGGCTCGCTGAAATATATATCTCAATTTGTGCACTGTGATGTAAGATCTAATCATTATAATGCATCAGAATAAATTTCAGGTACCTCTCAACAGTTTATTGGTAATGACAAAACATTGATTTTTTGATACCTAATACGGTGATTTTCTTCTTACTGACTACTTTTAGGAAACTATTTAATAATGGGTGATGTGTTTTTAATGACGTTTTTAATGTATTTCATTATATATTATCGTTTCCAATTTGTATATATATTGTTCTGTATAAACAGTATACTTAAATCAGTAGAAAAGTATTATTGGTTTAGTGATTGTTTGCTTCCTTTTTGAACAGCGAGACCGTTGACAGTGTACTTTGTAGAAATAAATTTGCCTTTTGGAAAGGGAAGCGAAGGCAAACTCAGGCTGTGTTTGATAATTTATTCTTCGAAGCTTTTTTGTTCTTACATGTATTATATGTGATATCAATTTAAACCGCCTTTTATTTGCATGTCTTGTCATGACACTAATAGCACAGTATATAAGAGTACAGTAACAAGAAACGGAAGGTGCTGAAGTGTACGCCGACGATCAGCCAGTTGCTAATATAAAAACACGCGATTAAAACATTCGTATTTTAGTAAAAACAATCAAATTAAATGCATATGTTCAGCAACTGATCGTGGCCTAATATCAACATTTCAGTGAAAGCCTGTGCGATCAGTTGCGGATATGTGTGCATCTCAACTAGCAAGTTCGTCAATAATATCCCAAATCATGAATAAGGAAGGTATTAGAAATCTCTGAAGATTTGTGTCGACAACTAAGCGTGCAAACGTTTAGTATCCTTAATACAATCAAGTTGTACAGTTCAAATTAAACGTACAGTCTTGTATCTTTCAGCTCGTATCAAAGAATTTTACGGGACCGGAAGTGATTCATTTCTTCATGTCACACAATAGTAGAATGAAATATACGGACACAAAGTCTGATTTACTTCGATCGTTTGGCAGATGTGGCACTGATCATTTGGGAACGATGTTCGATTGCAACGGTACCAGACGTTTTTTCAAGTAAATAATACCACGACATGACTAGCAATATTGACTGTACTTACTCCAGAAATAATTTATTAAAATGGCATTAAACTCGAATGCGTGTTATATAATAGAAATTAGATCGCTTATTTTGAGCTCGACTATTAGAAGAATAGAGGAGCTATACTTCGGCGTCGGCGTCCTCTATCCGCGTTAACGTGGGCGTCCGTTAACCAAAATACACTCAGCCAAAGTTCTAATTAGTTAATAATTGTATATGTTTACAATGTATGCTAGTTTCTTTTCTTCCTTATGTCAAGAGAGGCTGTGAAAAGAACAGTTTTGTCTTGGAAACAATTATTCAATGTCTTTTAAATCTTTATGGATTGTTTTCTTAAAAGAATCCGATACCATTTACTTACACCGCAGGGTCAAAATTAGCACAGTCTTGAACTGAAAGGGAGGTAATTATAAAATGTGGGACTTTTAAATCAAATGCTGCCAATTATTAAGTTTTTATGTTTTTTTCCTTCTAACGAGCGGTACTGTTACAACAAAACTAGCAATTTACAGCTATTTTCTAGTTGATTGACCTTCATTTGCATGAAATGCATTTTTATTAAAATTTGGGATAACTCTAGCCAAATTGTTCCAACAATGTTCCAACGTGAATTATTACAAGATAAAATCTTAAATTGAAGACTGTTGTTGAAAAATGATTACAAATAATGAGTTAAGTAAATGTATTTCAAATAAGAAATAACTGTCAAAAAATTACCAATTAGAACTTTGGATGAGTGTATGCACTTGGACCATAACTTTGAAATTACTAGAGATATCTCATTGAAACTTAGAATATATATTCACCATCGAAATCTACATCATTTTTAACAAGTTCCTTAACTCTGCTTCCAATATTTTTTCAAGTCATGCTTTTTTTACTTACATTTTGCGTAAACCAAAATATACATTGGCCCATAACTTTTAATCTACTTATCAACTTGAAATCTTTTGTTTCAGGTCGGCGTAGTCGGAGATGAGATATATATTGAACACGGGAAATGGTAGGTGAAGCTTTTGTTACAACTTTTGATACCTGCACTTTCTGCTCTTTGACTGACAAAGTTACACTGCTCGAGCTTCAAATTTCTTTTACTCTAGAGGATCTGAGGCTAAAACCTACTTAGATTTAATTAAATATTTCATTAATAATGTTAAGTCCTTTTCGGCGAAAGCGCCCAGCAAGAAAACACCGAACACGCTACGGATTGAGCTAGCCTGAACAACTCCGTAAAACGGTTTAGAGTATACCCTTAAATATGTTTTTCGTCATTATGTTACATCGGATATCGATTTTATACAGATAAGAGTACCGGCCTATTTGTACGGGGAGGCTTTCCACGGCCGCCACACTGTACAAAGTATGCTTTTGTGAATTGTTAATAATTATGTGCACACATTTGGAATCGAACATGTACGGCTACACAACGTAAAACTCTTTACCGATTAAGCAAGCCGCGACAACACCATTTACAGGTCGCACGGATAACCCTGATATAGTGTTGGCCATTATGTAACACCGGAAAAAAATTATATACTGATAACATTACTTAATGCTTGGGGCATTAAAGGTAATGTGAACGTTTATAAATTAAGCGAGGTTATGCGAGTGCGCGTGTGCATTTGAGCTCGCGCTTGTATATGTGTAATAGAGGCTAATCATTTATAATTTCATTTTTATGATTTTCTGGTATCCAGCTTTTTCTTTTGAAGGAATCACTGGACAGTGCATCAGTGTTTACAACAGGTGGCAGCAGTTTCTTAAGTGTAAGAAGCTCTGATGACGTACGTTTAAAAATATGTTTTCCTTATCACATTAAAGCTTGACAGATACATGCACTATTTGATTAGGCTTACGATATTGATGTAAACAGAAGGAATATTAACTTTAACAAACTGAGTGTATAATGACTACCTCGTAAATCATTGTTTGCAATCAATCAAAATTTGATTATGATATTAAAAGCTCTTGACTATCTGCAGTTTATATTATATTTCATTGTCAACAAGTATCATGATCAGTATAATTTCCATTCACGTATCTTGATAATTCATTTTTGTTGCAGTCATTCATCTTTAATTACTGTCACAGTGATTATAAAATTTGTATTTAAAATATGTTTAACCAAAACTGAGATATGTGTCCTTCTCACTTGTAGATAAGGCAATGGCCTGAAAACGAGGAATATAGTCTTTTTTCAGCAACTAGTAAGTAATATTGTGCACATGAATGTTTGATAATTTTGTATTGCTGCTTTGTTGAGTGCCAAAATGCCTTTGAGTATGGTTGTAGTTATCCAACTTCGGAAAATAAATAGCAATTCGATTATTATAAGCAGTTTATGATAGAATATCATAGTATTTAAGCTGTAGTGTTTTATCGCGAATACAACATTATCACATAGTCCTCCCTTCCTTTACAAAATCTAACCTCATTGTTTAAATCGTGCTTTGCAAATATAAACTTTATAATGCATCAAACCGGTGGCTGGTTTAAAAGACATAGGTCGTTAACCGTTTAAAAAGAGGTATGAACTATCTATGAATGTTATCATAATTTGTAGCTCAACATCGAAGTCATTTAACGAAAATAATACATGTAGTTTACTTTTGTTGTTTTATTTGTTTTGCTAATATCACTTAAACGTAAATTTAACATACATGTATAAAGTTTCCCAGTAAAAATAGTAAATTAAGTGTTTAGTAGTATGGTGGCTGATTTATGCCATTTCGTTTTTTCGTTATTTCGCCGCGAAATAACGCCAAGCGAAAAGACGAAATAACGAAAAAAACGCCACGCGAAAAGACGAAATAACGAAGAAACGCCACGCGAAAAGACGAAATAACGAAAGAACGCCACGCGAAATAACGAAAAAACGCTATTTTTGCGCGAAATAACGAAAAGTCGCCGTGCGAAAAAACGCCAATTTAACTGCACAAAATAGCGTTTTTTCTAGTTTCGCCTGGCGTTTTTTCGTTATTTCGCTTGGCGTCTTTTCGTTATTTCGTCTTTTCGCGTGGCGTTTTTTCGTTATAATTTCGTCTTTTCGCGTGGCGTCTTTTCGTTATTTCGCTTGGCGTTTTTTCGTATTTTCGCGTGGCGTTTTTTCGTTATTTCGTCTTTTCGCGTGGCGTCTTTTCGTTATTTCGCTTGGCGTCTTTTCGCTTGGCGTTTTTTCGTTATTTCGTGTGGCGTTATTTCGCTTGGCGTTTTTTCGTCTTTTCGCCTTCCGGTTGACATGCGCAAAGTGTAGCAACAGTAAAGCTGGGCATATGGGTAAAAACAACTATTCACGGACGGAAGGAGGGAATGACAAACAGACAGACGGACAAACGAAGACCATTCCTATACCCCCATCCCGCTACGCGGCGGGGGATAGAAATGGAAGGGCAGAGGCAGTACCAATGATTTTTCCCAACCACCACCACCACCAAAAAGTTTTGATTGGTGCGAGTTTTGAGAAATAAAAGTCAAAAAAAAAAAAGAAATACAGGTGGGGTGTGATGGATAGATGCCTGAATTCCTACCCAATCCCAACAACAAAAACATTTGTTAGTTTGAGTTGATTAACAAATAAAATAAACTAGAGCTCCTCGAGTTAGATGTGTCGCCTAACGAAATTTTTGTTAGTTTATTGATCTACAGTTATTAGCAATGTATTTGCACAAAATTCACATATAAAATAACCTTTAATAGTCTGATTGCAAGAAACATGCACAACAAGTTAAGTCCTTGGCAAGAAAGGCACTAAAATCAATCAATGGAATAATTTAAAAGAATGACGAGAAATGCTCTATAAAGTCAATCAAAGGGGAATAATTTAACGATATTAATGGGACAAAATATGAGCAATATTGTTTCAAAGCATACCTAACACTGCTTTTATGAAACATGCATACCAAGTTTGGAGTCATATGAACATATTGTGACATTGTTACGCTCCTAACAAGAAATGCTCTATAAAATCAAAGAAAATTAATTGAAAAACGGAAGAAGGTAGAGTTACGGTTCTTGTGCACATTGAATGTCAGATAAAATGACATTTTCACTTTTTTCATGTCGCAGTCATTTCTCTGAGTGATATAAGCAAGAAATGTTGGTTCAACTCGTATTTCGATATGGTTAATATATAGCAAACATCATACGAACACTAGAATTGAATTATAATAATTCATATCGTCATATTTGACATCAGAATAGCCGAAAATTCCTAGAAATCGTCTGTCGCAAAAGGGTCTATATTAATATTAACGTAAACCTTAAGTTTAATAAGAAACAAAACACCGATATTAGGCCATGGTTTAACGGGTGTGGTTTAGTTTATTCGAAGTAACTTAAAATTATACAATTCTCCGATAAACGGACTAGCCGAGATTTATGAAATGATTGTCGCAAATATGCTGGTCAGGAACGTTAAATGCTTTTAACCTTAGTTTAACAAACGTAGACGTCATCAGTAAACATTAAACTTTGTCTTACGAAATCTTAATATATAATTATGTGGAATAAAACAAACTAAAATGCAATCGTCGAATAATCAAATCTAAGATTAATTGAGAGAAAATAAAATTACAGGTGGGACGTTAGAATTTGTCAGGTACGTTAAATAGTATACTGACTTGCTAGTCCGTAGTTTTGAAATTATATTTCCGAATCATTGTTCTTCGTTTTTCATGCAGTCTTATTTATTTATTAAAGTAAAAATTGCCTTAGTGGCAGTTTTTATATTGATTGCATAGCAGAAAATTGAAAATCGACTGTCAAGTACGTTAATGTCAGGTACGTGTACATGCAACACGATTATTTAAATAAAAAGGTTATTTCCCCTACGTTTTCATCTTCTTAGCACTATGTAACGTATTCACACATATGTTGCCCTTATACATCTGTTAAAACAGAAATATTTGAGCACAAAAACAACAGATTAGTAACATGTCAGGTACGTTAACTGTTTTACAAATCGAGGTTAGATTCATTACTTTCAATGATATAGTTAGAAATATACTATGTTTATTACAATTACATTTCGATTCAAATGAATGTCATTGAAATCAAGGTGATGTATAAAACATATAACGTACCTGACTTTTAAAAATGGGTGAGTCATTTATAAGCTGAAATTCATGGACTAAGTGTGTCAAGAAATGACCCCATTGACATTTTGCGTAAGGTGAAATGTTTAAAATTGGTTTTATAAAGTTTTTAATGCAAAATTATAATGTTTATTTTTTTACAACTTGCAATGTGCGAATGCTGAGTTAACTGACATTCAGTGTGCAGTGCACTTCGAGTCATTGCAAGAAACATGCATACCAAGTTTGGAGTCATTTGAACCTATGGTGACAGTTACGCTCCGCACATGAAATGCTCTGTAAAATAAATCAAAGGGCAATAATTAAAAAACGAAAGAAGGTAGAGTTACGGTTCTTGTGCATTGCACTTTGAGTCATTGCCAGAAACATGCATTCCGAGCGAAGAGACGCCAAGCGAAATAACGAAAAGACGCCAAGCGAAATAACGCCACGCGAAATAACGAAAAAACGCCTAGCAAAAAGACGCCAAGCGAAATAACGAAAAGACGCCACGCGAAAAGACGAAATAACGAAAAAAACGCCACGCGAAAAGACGAAATAACGAAAAAACGCCACGCGAAACAACGAAAAAACGCCAGGCGAAATAACGAAATAACGCCGAGCGAAAAGACGCCGAGCGAAATAACGAAAAGACGCCAAGCGAAATAACGAAAAAACGCCAGGCGAAGCTAGAAAGAACGCTATTTTGTACAGTTAAATTGGCGTTTTATTGCACGGCGACTTTTCGTTATTTCGCGCAAAAATAGCGTTTTTTCGTTATTTCGCGTGGCGTTCTTTCGTTATTTCGTCTTTTCGCGTGGCGTTTTTTTCGTTATTTCGTCGTTTCGCGTGGCGTTTTTTCGTTATTTCGTCTTTTCGCTTGGCGTTATTTCGCGGCGAAATAACGAAAAAACGAAATGGCATAAATCAGCCACCATAGTTTAGTGAAATTCGTAAATAATATTGTGATTATAAAAATGTGAAAAGGAATTTCAGTTTTAATCACCCAAGAAAGCAGATATGAAAAACTATCAATTTCAAAAGGACATCATAAATAATAAACGTTTTGTTTCTGCTTGGTACGGACAGTAGCAAAGCACATTACCAATTGTGTTTTAAACCAGTTTTTGGGGTTCACCGACCTCACACTTGAGCCTACAAATATCCTAAAAACAATAACAAACGCAAGTTCCCTTGGTTGATCAACTTCAACCACCCATCATCTTAACAATATAACATGAACAATCAAACACACATTCTCATCATTAAAATTGTATTCAGTTAATGACATTGTAAAGAAAAATTTATAGGTATTTAATAGTCTTTTACTGAGACAAGAGCGCATGGGGGGGGGGGGGGGTTCAAGCAGCAACAATACGACGGCATGAATGAAATAAAATGAAGTTTCCACGTTCTTTTCCAGAATTCCCTAAAACATCAAAGTCTAAATTCACCAATAAACAGTAAGACATTTAAAACTCTGAAGTGTGACTATTCAAAAGTTCTGTTAAAATACTGTTACAGATTTGCCGGATGAGCTCGACGATGATCCCGAGACAAGACACTTGTATGAAAAGGCGATTAACGAAGGTTCTGTTATCGATAGAACTGTTCGAGTTATGTTCATTGGATGCTTTGGGCAAGGCAAAACAACTCTTGCCCGTCGTTTATTAGGAGAAAGCTTGAAAGACATTGAAAGCACTGATAGTATTGATATTCATAGATGTATAAACAGAGAAGAATCAAACTCACTTTGTTGGACAAGAACAGATCATGAGAATGAAAACGATATACACAAACTACTTGCCTCAGCTGCAGTTCAAATAAAAGAAAACGAATGTGGCAAAACTCTAGAAGAAACTTTATATGCCAGAGTTCCAGAAAACAGAACGATTGAGAAATCACCAGACACAACACCTGTGGTTAACAAAGACAAAGGTGCCCCTGCTATGTCTGTTATGTCTTCGGATGCCGAAGAATTTTCAGAACAAAAGCGCTTTCAGAACACTGACAACCACGAGGTTACAGAATCCTTATCAAATACAAAAACCGATTTGGCATACAATGATGATCGGGCACAGGCTGACAAAAAAGTTAAAAACAAAATAAAACATATCCCAGAAGAATTTAAGAAAGCTGTTGAAGAGTATAGAAAGTCTGAATTCAAAAGTGATGATCTTCTTATAAGCTTGTGGGATTTTGGAGGGCAATACATATACTATTCCACCAATCAACTTTTCCATTCAAAAGACGCAGTTTATTTGCTGGTGTTTAACTTAAGTTTGGCTCTAGATGCAGAAGTGATTGATGATGACTATCCAGGAAAGACAACTTTTAAATCAATGAAGGATTACATTGTTTTCTGGATGCATTCTATTCATTCATTTGCAGGAAATTCAGATGGCACTGAACCAGTGGTTATTTTAGTCGGTACTCATAGAGATAAGCTACGGAGCGACGATGAAGCTGATACTTACTTCGAGTCTATTCTGAAATTAGTTGAACTTGTCCAGCTAGAATGTCATATTCATGTTAAATATTTTGCTTTGTCTCTAACTGATGAGACGGATAGAGAAGTAGATATTTTAAGACGAACTATATTAGAAGTTGGAGGACGACGAGAGCGCGTATTGCCTGCAAAGTGGATTCTCTTAGAAAAGGAGCTACAGCTTCATTCAGAAAAACATATTATTTCTTTTGCCGAATTACAAAAGATAAATGAGGAAATGCAAAGTCCAATTGATAATGAAAAGCAATTAAAATTGTTCCTGAAGTACCAGCATGCAAAGGGGATTTACTTTTACTTTGAGGAAGGCGAAATGGCCAGTCAAATTGTTCTTGACCCAAAATTTACGATTGATGCCTTTAGGTGTATCATCAAAGCCAAACGTTTTTGTGAGATCGAGGCTCGAGAACTTTTAAAACTTTGGAACAAACTTTCGCGTGAAGCCATTCTGGATCCAAAACTTTTGCACAGAGTATGGGAAAAAGCGTCTGAGGATTTCATCAAACATAAGGAATGTCTTGTTTTTATTTTGAAGAAACATAGAATAATAGCAGATGTACTGAAATACGAAGACACGGCCAACATCCCAGGCCTACAATCTAAAGGCTACTATATTGTTCCTAGCCTTTTAAAACAGAAAGACAATGGCAAAATGAAAGAATTTCTTTGCGGTAAACAAAGCTCTACTGTCTCATTAGTATTCAAGTTCGACTTTCCCGGAATCGCCGAAACAGTATTTCAAAGACTGCTCTCGGCAGCTATTGGTACTTGGCCAATTCTTCCTTATGGCGACACCCAGCTGTTGTTTGAAAATGCAGGGATCTTTGAAATCGACCTATACCATGCCGCCTTGGTGATGCTAGAGCTACAACCAATTAGAATAAAATTTCTTGTTGTTGCTCGTTGTCCCGAAAGTATGGTGTCAAATGGCAAAGGAGATTTTCTTCGTCGCTTTGCAGAAACTGTGATAAAGCAAGTATTTCACAACCTGCAGCAAAAAAGTTCTCAAAATGAAGAAAACCAGGAAAACATAGAAACACGTGACCCCTATGACATGGAATTGCAGTGTTACAACGCTGACCATAATTACATGGGAAGCAAGAATACGAAGAATCTGAAATCAGTTTTATCATCTGAAAGAGACAAACTTCCTTGTCCAGATAATTTTAATCATAGCCTAAATAAGAAATGCATTGAAAGTGATTGGTTTGAACATTCCGCATCGGATGAATTTCCAAAACGAAAACTCAGCCACAAAGAATATTCAAAACTGTCACAAGCTATTGGAAAGCACTGGGAAACACTTGGATTGCAACTTGGCATTCACAATGTGACAATTGAACAGATAAAGATGCAAACATCAATATCACAGATGAGAATTTTCGAAATGTTGTTAGCATGGGAAAAACAATTCGAAGATAAAGCTACATTCGATGTTTTGGTGAAGGAAATGAAGGAACTCCCAGAAAAAAGTGTAAACTGGGACATAGTGTATAACATAAAAGACGGGCTTTGATGAATTTATTGGAAACAGCAGACAAAACATTCGATATGTTATACTTGTATTTAACCAAATCAAATTGATAACAACTGTCTAAATAATGCCAGGAGCGTAGGAGACTTTAAACCGAATAAACTGGATAACTAACTTGTTTAAGGTTTTGCAAAATCCTTCTCAAACATTTGTAGTGATTGCTGATGTACGAAAACAAACATTGGAGATTTACAGGTTTAAATGTTACGACATGAAAATTGACAAAGATATAAAAAATCCAAAGTTAAATTTTCCCGAAAAAACTTTTCAAATGATCCTAAGGAAATGAATAAAAAGAAAATTAGCTTATTCGACTATTAAAGAAGATCGTAATTTAATATTAATCAAGCTAAATCGATTTAAAATGTTTTCAAGTTATCCAATCTTTCAAATGACGAAATAATTTTGTATTTTTCTTCAAATAAGTAACAGTGGATAGTTTTCAGGATTTCAATAGAATGGTTATTAGTCGGGTAATTTTGTTTTTTATTTTCTTTGACTGTATATAACTAGTCTGAAATAAGACATTTCTTACGGATTGATTCGTGCAGAAAAGTAAAAGCGCTAGACTAGCTGAGCTGCAATCAGTGTGTGTTGGAGGGTGTGTGTGTGCTTTTGTAAAAAGTCATTTGTTCCTATAATATTATTGACGTAAGCTGATAAAAAAAAATATGTTTACGTATTTAGCTATTTATAAATGTTAGTATATATTGGTGTACGTCCTGTTAATAGTTTCTCCTTTATAATCTTATAAATATGTCATATTTGAAATGATGTCAGCCACAGCTGGTACCATACTGATTATGCTCATAAAGTGTTTATACCGTTCATATCCAGGAAGAAAAGGTATCAGTTAAAGAGATCTGCCACCTTGAAACTGATGCACTGATTTCCTTCACTGTTGCGTGTACTTCAAAACTGTTTTAAATATCTACTTATCAGGGTCCATTTTTGTAATGCATATCCTAAAAACAATTGTGTATGTGTGTGTTAATCATAACATGTCTTTTAATAAACATGTCTCTTGCAGAACACACTAGCCACCTATTGTTCTCATAATGCCATAATGTCACAATATATGGGATTTGCCAATACTTTATAATCATGATAACGTATGTTTTTGCAAACTTACACAACGCTGCCGTGTATGTTTATAAGTATACCGTTTTGACATTTTGAAAAATGTAGGCCTATAAGCAATCACAGTCTGTATTTAACATCAGTAATTACTAATTACGAAATCACTTAAATTAAATAAAATATGACTATGACAAAGAAATAACAATTTTCAATCTGATCATCTTTCTTGCCTAGTTAATTTTCCAGATATAGTTTCTATTGTTTATTATTCTCTTAATGAATTTCAAAATTTGAAACTGGAACACAGCTTTGTATGAAAGTGATAAATAATAGTTTTTTATTTCTAACAATAACAACATTTGAATGCTTCAGAATATCAACGAAGACATATTTTTGCATGGCGTTGCTTATTAACCATTTAACCATTTAAATTGTTTGGTAAAACATTTATTTTTGTTTATCTTGAAATTGTTTGTAAAGTTACATCTAATACTTACATTTTCATTTACGATGGATAGTAATATCAACGAAATGCTTTTTTTTATTTCTTTTTCGCTGTTATGTGAAAAATAATGTAGAGCTAGATATGAAACTTACCACATTAAGTAATGTATTAATGCATTTAAAGTACAAATGTATTCAGGAAGTACTTTATACTAGTACAATGTAATTATTTAAAATGTTTACACTGTTCAGGAGATGTGTTTCATTTTTCGAAAGTACACAAATCGTATATTGACCACCATAATAAAATATCTTAAATACTGTTTATGTTTCACTAAATCACATTCATGTTCTCTGAACTCTTAATGTGGATTTCGTGGGCATTTTATTCCACAAATTTATAATCGACAAAATATATATAAACTGTTAATCCGCAAAATTGATACAATTCGTAAAATTAGTAGCTTATTCCGTATTGGACAATGTCCTTTTCTAATTCTTTATTTATTCCCATGTTCTATGTGACGTCATATTCTACGTCACACTATGTTGTAAACTTTTGTTGTTTAGTTTATTTGAATTTGTTTCGAGCGAGAAGGGTATTTAATAAAAGGAACATTTATGACAATATGCAGTCTGTAGGTTCGTATTATTTCTCAATGGGTATGGAGACCACATCACGCTTGACCTTCGGTCTCGCGGTTTTGCATGATATTGTTTACATACCAAACTCGAAAAATACGAACCTACAAAATGCATTACTATTATAATATTCCATATTTATTGAATCACGAATCTAAGAACCATGGAACAGTTTTATTAACCGAAAACCTCGAAATTCCGTTTCCACGAATATACGGCTATTCATCATTTCTAATAAATAATTAAGAAAAACACATGTAATTATAATCTGATTTTAATGTTTTATTTGAATAAAACCGTATATGGAATAGGCTTAGACTTCGTTCTGATTGTATTGTTTTATTTCCGTCTAGAATAGCGACCTGGCAACCTAGAAGCCTTAAGTTAGCGACCTGGCACCCTAGCAGACTTAAGTCAGCGGCCTGGCACCCTAGCACACTTGTTAGCGGCCTGTCACCCTAGCAGACTTGTTAGCGGCCTTGCACCTTAGCAGACTTAAGCGGCCTAGCACCCAAGAAGATTTAAGTTAGCCGCCTGTCACCCTGGGAGACTTAAGTTAGCGGCCTTGCACCCTAGCAGACGTATAAGCGGCCTGGCACCCTAGCGGACTTGTTAGCGGCCTGTCACCCTAGTGGACTTAAGTAAGCGGCCCTGCATCAAAGAAGACTTAAGTTAGCGGCCTGGCACCCTGGCAGACTTAAGTTAGCGGCCTGGCACCCTAGCGGACTTGTTAGCGGCCTGTCAACCTAATGGACTTAAGTTAGCGGCCTTGCACCCTAGCAGACTTAAGTTAGCGGCCTGGCACCCTAGCGGACTTGTTAGCGGCCTGTCACCCTAATGGACTTAAGTTAGCGGCCTTGCACCCTAGCAGACTTAAGTTAGCGGCCTGGCACCCTAGAAAACTTAAGTTAGCGGCATGTTACCCTAGCAGACTTAAGTTAGCGGCCTGGCACCCTAGATAACTTAAGTAAGCGGCCTGTCATCCTAGTAGACTTAAGTTAGCGGCCTGGCACCCTAGAAAACTTAAGTTAGCGGCCTGTCACCCTAGCAGACTTAAGTTAGCGGCCTGGCACCCTAGAAACTTAACAGGACAATTAACAGGGTCAATATTAAATCACTTATTTATTGACAATTTTATTAAATAACCAGTATTTGATCCAAGTCAGAAAATGTTTGTGTTTTGTGAAATCTTTACGTTGTAAATTTATAACATGTTCGGTTTTAGACTCTTACTCAGTCGATATCAGTAAATAATCGTCAACCAATTCCTGTTTGAAAACTAAGTATATTTTATTACGCAAAATCTCTGCGTCGACAAATAGACCGAGTTAAAAAAATGGCTGCCATTTCCTAGAGTTTCTTGCTGAAATCTTTATCACTTTTTCGGCCCTGCCCTATTAGCCAATCAAATTTCCTCAAATGCGGGCTTTATATCTATAACACTTTTCGGCCCGGGGCCGACAAAGTGTTAATGATAATGGCCCTGTTATAAAGCAGGCCGTCGTGTTATTGAACGTGGCAGATGCTTTTTTTATAGGGCTACTAACGTATAGTTATTTAATAAATATTGATAATAAACACAACTTAAATATTTGAAGATAAAAGTAATCGTTCGTTATCTCTGTCCTTATTACAGTTAAACATGAAAATGGTATAAATAAACTATATAAATCTAAAAATGTATACAATTACGGGGTTCCATTGCGACCATCGTTGTTTCACTTTGTCGGCCTTTTGGGAGGTAAAGTTCTTGTGCGAAACCACGATGAGAGGTCGCGGAAACACCATGCGAGGGTACAAAGTATGATGCGAGAGTGCGATATATAACTCCTTGCTGTGTTTGAAAGAATTTGTGGATCCTTGAATTTCTCGCTGCCGGATTGCTTCATTCACGTCTCCAGGCCACAAATAAGTCTGCTACTGTGCCAGGCCATTAACTTAAGTTCGATATGGTGCCAGGCCGCTAACAAGTCTGCTGGGGTACGAGACCGCTAACTAGTCTGCTAGGGTGCCAGGCAGCTAACAAGTCTGCTAGGGTACCAGACCGCTAACAAGTCTGCTAGGGTGCCAGGCCGCTGACTTATGTCTGCTAAGGTGCCAGGTCGCTAACTTAAGTCTGCTAGGGTGCCAGGCCGCTAACAAGTCTAGTGTCCAGGTCTCTGACATATGTCTGCTAGATTGCAAGGTCGCTAACTTAAGGCTGCTAGGGTGCCAGGCCGCTAACAAGTCAACTTGGGTGCCAGACCGCTTACTTATGTCTGCTAGGGTGCAAGGTCGCTAACTTAAGTCTGCTAGTGTGCAAGACCGATAACTTAAGTCTGCAAGAGTGCCAGGCCGCTAACTTCAGTCTGCTAGGTTGCCAGGCCGCTAACTTAAATCTGCCAGGTTGCCAGGTCGCTAACTTAAGTCTGCTAGGTTGCCAGGCCGCTAACTTAAGTCTGCTAGGTTGCCAGGCCGCTAAAAAGTCTGCTAGGATGACAAGCCACTAAGCGAAGGCTGCCAGGGTGCCAGGCCGCTTACTTAAGTCTGCTAGGTTGCCAGGACGCTAACTTAAGTCTGCTAGGGTGCAAGGCCGCTAACTTAAGTCTGCCAGGTTGCCAGGCCGCTAATTAAAGTCTGCTAGGTTGCCAGGCCGCTAACGAATCTGCCATGGTGCAAGGCCGCTAACTTAAGTCTGCTAGGTTGCCAGGCCGCTGACAAGTATGCCACGGTATCAGGCCCCCAACTTAAGTCTGCCAGGTTGCCAGGCCGCTAATTAAATTCTGCTAGGTTGCCAGGCCGCTAACGAGTCTGCCAGGGTGCTAGGCCGCTAGCTTCAGTCTACTAGGTTGCCAGGCCGCTAACTAAAGTCTTCTAGGCTGCCAGGCCGCTCACAAAATTCTTCTAGGGTGCCAGGCCGCTAACTTAAGTCTTCTTGGGTGCCAGGCCGCTAACTTAAGTCTTCTTGGGTGCCAGGCCGCTAACTTAAGTCTGCTAGGGTGCAAGGTCGCTAACTTAAGTCTGCAAGGGTGCCAGGTCGCTAACTTAAGGCTGCTAGGTTGCCAGGCCGATAAAAAGTCCACTAGGGTGCCAGGCCGCTAACTTAAGTCTTCAAGGGTGCCAGGTCGCTAACTAAAGTCTTATAGGGCCCCAGGCCGCTAACTTAAGTCTTCCAGGGTGCCAGACCGCTAACTTAAGTCTTCTAGGGTGCCAGGCCGATAACTTAAGTCTTCTTGGGTGCCAGGCCGCTAACTAAAGTCTGCTAGGGTGCCAGGCCGCTAACTTTAGTCTTCTTGGGTGCCAGGCCGCTAACTTCAGTCTGCTAGGTTGCCAGGCCGCTAACTTAAATCTTCTTGGATGCCAGGCTTCTAACTTAAGTCTACTAGGGTGACAGGCCTCGGGCCAATACGACTGCCCTCGGACAAATAACAGGGCCAATATCAAATCTCTTATTTATTAACATATAAAATTAATACAGTGGTATCATTTTATCTCAGGCGAGTTAATTTTTTGCGTATTTCGCGCAAGAATAAGAGCGCGAAATCAAACCCCAGTTAATGTGTTATAGCTTGATCTATTAAAACATACAATGCGCGAACTTATGCCTACGTGAAAATTTTATTTGCGGCTTCTGCATGAAAATTTATTTATAGTAAGAATGAAAACCAGTCTCTAATCTTAAAGATCTGATTTGCTGAAATGGAGCCTTATCTATCTTCATTTCAGCCTATCAGATGTTTGATATTTGAGACTGGTTTCGAATCTCAGTTTTATAATCTTCAACCCAGGCCAAACGAAAAATACTGAGTTGGATTTAAGCTTGACTCAAAGGGATAATTTAAAAATTCTGTAGATAAACAGCATATTTGAATTATTTAGGTTATGAGAATAACTTTATTAATAATATTCATTGTTTTAAATGCAGTTTTGAAATGTTGTTTTAGATTTAATAAATAATAAAAAAAACAGTTTGAGTAGAAACTCAAACATTTGAGTACCTACTAAAACAGCTTTTGTAGAATATGTCGGCAGAACCTTGTCTAATTTGAAATATTTCCTTAATCATAGTAAGATTTCATTGTTTCTAAAAAGAATTCGATGAAAACAAACAATATTTATTCAGAATCTTAATAAATATGCTGAGTTAAAAATTGAGCATAAGATTGCTCGGGATACTGGGGTTTTGCTTGTTTTCGAGATTCATGGTTGAACACGACACCCCTTTCTGCATACTTGTTTTCAGAGATTTGTCATTAACTGATTTTTCTTGTGTCTTAATAATATTATATCAAAATTGAGGTTTGAATATAAATTTAATTTTTATCGTAAAACTATCTAGATCTAATTTCAATTTAGATACCAGATATTCAGGCAATGAAAAAAGTAGTTAATGAAAAATGCACACCAAAACAAAGTGCAAACTTTCTGTTGGAATAGAATTTATTTCGTTTAACAGCCAGATTCAAATAATTGACTCAATTTTGATCAAGTAAAAACCAAAAAATGGACATCTGCATTTGTGAGAAGGAAATACGTTTTTATTTTGGCAATAATGTATAGACTTCAGAAAAAAGTATGGATCACACCATTTAGACGAAAAGCTCAAAACATAACAATTGCTTCTTTGTGTCAAATGTTCAGTTACGGAGGAAAACTGCAGGTGCCTATAACACATGGTTTATAATAAAAAAACGAACTAATTACAGTATACAACTTCTAAACATGTTATTGTTGACTGGAAACATAGTATAATGATTTAAATACCCAATGTTTAAAAAATATAAACAAACACGACTGCTATTTTATCAACTATCATGAGTACATGTATGTCAAGATTTACAGAGAATAACTTTATAACAAATAAGAGATACATTACCAATTAAACAGAGACCAGTAACGTACTAACATACCTGTAATTGTACGTATATGTATTAATAAACAAACTAAAAATTCGAATTCAATAAAACTTTTCTGAATTTACAATGCTTAACAAACTAGAAAAGTTATCCAACAGTTACGGAGGAAAAGTTACGGAGGAAAATGCATTAAGTAGCTGTATGTTGTTATTTTTTTCTAGATGTTAAAAGGTAAATATCATCAGGTTATATGAAACGGACTTTTTGTCTGTCTTCAATCAAACAAACGCCAAATCAAGCATTTCAAGTGAACTATGTTCATAAAATAAGAATGCAGACCACTGTACATCACTGTCTGTGCTAACAACAACACGGGTATTTTCATCGTGCCTGGTACTGCATTGTAATTCAACTGATTTCAAGGTTAATTAAATGTTGTGAGCTAAACATTTTCACTTATGTTTGTATAACTTTCATTTAAAATGTAATTTTAGTGTTGAAGCAATAGAAGCCAAGCTCAAGCAAAACCATGCACCAGTCAAAATAAAAAGTAACCTGCATATTTATTTTATGTAGTGCAATAATAGTATTTGTTTGAATTTTGACAAACAATTTGGAGTACTTAGGTATCAGTTGCAAGGGAGGAACATTGTTTTATAAAAAATCATGTGTGCAGCTTACATTTAGAAACAAGTTATACGAGGATAAATTGATAATCGTACATAATTTTCCTCCGTTACTTTTCTAGCTTCCTCCGTAACTTTCCTCCGTAACCCAAAATTACAAGGGTAAATTTTAATTATCTTTAAGTTACTACTTCTGACCATATTACTTGACGGCTTCTGTGATAATAAGGAGACAGTCATTTGATAACAACAATTTAATTAGCACTAGAAGCAATCATGATACTTTTGGTTACGGAAGAAAAAATTACGGAGAAAATTTTTACCATTTTTTGACTTATATTTGCAATAAATAATACTTATTTAGTGATGCTATGTATTAATCTATTGATAATCATGTAATTGATGTAAACTGTTTGATCCATGGAATTAACATAGTAGATTAAAAGAAGTGAAATACACAGTTACGGAGGATAATTTTTTTTATTATCGGACATCAAGAATTTCGTATTAAGACAAAACAAAAATATAAAAAAAGCCGCAGGTGTTTTAATTTTAAATACATAAAAGTTGATAATTCTATAGAATATGTATTGCCTTTATAATTGTTTTACCTTTTTTAATACCATCAGCAGTGAGGTTTAAAAATGGTTACGGTAGGAAAGTAGTTTTTTGACGACATCCCTTAAAACCAGTGTCAGTGTTTGAAATGGCATCCAATTGCAACAGAACTTTCATATTTTCACGTTCCTTAAACATTAAAAAAGAGCAAATTTCTACGTGTAGGTTTCACTGAAACGGAATTTCAGAAGGCGGACATATATTAAATGTAAACCGAGCAGTTTCAAATTTTCTACATTTGAAATCTGTATTTATTTTAGTAATGAGAGCAGCGGGTTCCGGCCAAGTTGTTTTTGGATTCTTATGTTTTATATGTTTGTGTGCTTTTGCATGCAACATTGTCGAGATGATGGGTGGGTGGGAGTTGTTTCACCAAGACAACTTGTACTTGTTTGTTCATATGAGAAACAATTGGGGGCAAGTGTGCGGGTGGTGCAACATAGAATCTGGTTTTAACCACAAGTGGCAAGTTGTTTCCAATGCGGTAACCCCAATGATTCTGTTTTTCGTTATTTGTTTGTAGGTCTTATTTGAATCTGATATTCTTACAAACACAAACTTTCTTTTCCTCTCTACTTTTTTGCTGCATGGAGAGGCTGTGTCTGCTGAGTGTTGCGATTTCTAATATGCATATTTCACTTTCCAGAAACCGGACATACATTAAATGTAATCCAGGCAGAATCTTATTTTCTACATTTAAAAATTGGTTTTATTGCAGGTGTGAGAGCAGCGGGTTCTAGCCAGGTTGCTTTTTCAACATATCTTTCTCACTGGCAGAGTAACATTGGCGCAAAACAAATCGTCAAATTCGACGAAGTTATTACGAATGATGGCAACGGCTACAATTGGCACACGGGCATTTTTGCAGCACCTGTTACTGGAACCTACGTTTTCTTTGCCATACTGAATTCTGCCGACACCGACGTGGCATTCCAGCTCATGGTAGATGACGTGATACTAGCTGGTGGAACAGCAAGACCTGCTCAATTTAAAGTCAGTCGAGAAGTCTAAGCAACTGCACTAGTTGTCCTCAGTTAAAATCAAGGGGCCATCGTTTGGGTCGAGAATGTTAACGACGGCACAACAACAGCAACAACAGCAACACAATAACAAAAAACTTGAAAGTTTCTTGTATTGTTTATAAAAATTTGAATGAAATAGTCTCATATGTTTGGTCTTCTAACATAGTGCGAATGCTTTAATAAACAAGAAGTGAGCTTTAAGTATGTATTGGGTAGCGCTTAGGTCAAGTCGTCGCCGAATACATCTGTAAACTGCAGCCAAAGTCGAACGATCATCTTTGGCAATGTCCAATCTTCATAAAGTGTCAACGTTTAACAGACCTACAAATCTATATAATAAAAAGCACTGACGAATCTTATCATTTGTTTCATTTAAATGTATTGAGTTAGTCTGTCAGATGTATAAGTCTATATTTACACATACCGTTTGCATTCAAACAAAAGTGACGAGAGAGAGGGATGGAATGTAAGCATGCACAGATGTGCTGATCTTTCGCTGTATGTTGTTTTTCTTAAGTTGGGGACATTAATCTATATTATTGTGCAAGATTAATTAGGGAAATGGGAACATAGAAATTACAAGTAATGTAAGTTAAGCTTGTAATTTAAAATTGAAATCAAAATCTTAACATTTATCCTAAGTATTTCGTTTCATTCGTTTGCTTTGGAAAATATTTCACAGGGGAGAGGGTGAAAACAGACGGACGGACGACAAGCACAGATGTTTAAGTGATGGATTATTATAACCAACTAGACGAACATGCATAAATAATGACATAGGGCGGACTTAGTAAAAATATTGTTATAACGTGGTTTTTCTTACCTTATCTGCACTTCATAGTAATTATGACTTTGTACCTGAATGGTGCTCACACCAAGGATCTGTTGTTATGTTTCTCAATTGTTGTCATTTTATTTTAACTGTCAAATTAACAACAGTGCACTGCATAGTTTAAAGTTGATGAGTGGAGTTCAGGCTCCATCACGCCGATCTTTGCTGTCACGGAAATGTTGATTTGTACGTGGTCGTTTACAAGAAACAACACCAAATCTAAACACTCTGTGACAGCGCATGTATCCATGTTTTGCTCCCGTCCGAAAAATGTTAACTTGTGCATTATTTGTCTTCGACAGCTTACAGTCTGTAAGCGTGTAAATACGTACTAAATTGTTAGTTTCTTACAAAAATACAGTTCCATGTGCACAATTTGGCCACTTTACTTTTCAAATAATCCATGTTATTGATTGAAATTTCGTGGTTTAATTTCCAACACATTTTCTGGTTGCGTATGCAGACATGCTGGTGAATTGCACTATGGGATTGTTTTCATAGTAACGGTGCGTAGTTACAACTTTGCCAAGATGTATAATCCTCGTCAACTCCCCAAAAACCGTATTTTGGTAAATTATTTGACATGTTTAGCCATTGAAATACTTAAAATTTATCATTGTTGTAATGTATAAGTCCAAAATTTATTGGCAGACTGTTTGCCTTTGTGTTTTAGCGTTGCCCGTATTTTCGAGACAAACTGCCCAGAATTTCTTGGCGCAGGAACGCTACTGCCCAGAATTTCTTGGCAGTGGTCTTTTCGCCCCGATTTATAGAGTCCTTTGCCCGTAAAAGGTGGGCAAAGTTACCCTGGCAGTATAAAAAGGCCAGATTTTCCACCAACTTGGTCAGTCTCCCAGGAAATTTTGAACAGAGCGCCTTTACGCAAAATTTATAGAAAAACTGGCAAGTCTTAATTCAAAATTTGAAATCTAAGTAAAGGCTATTTTTTAATATATAGATCTACAAGCGTTTTATAAATTTTATCGAAGTAACCATTTTCTAGTCATTTTATTGTAAGAACTTATACGATATTTATCACTGAACATTACAGTATACCTGTGCATTGAAAATCAATTGGACTGATAAAGTTAGGCGTTATAGTTTATACCGTGGCTTACGCAAAAGGGACAGTTCTTTAATCTAAACAGTCGATCACCTGTAAATTTAAAACATAAGCCAGGAATAAAATAAGAATATATTTTGCCGTTTACTGTGTGGTGTAGATGTTATTTAACTGGTGTAAAAGTGTAGATTTATGTTATGCAGAAATAACTGTTTGCATTGTTGAAGATTTGTGACTGTTATATAACTTAGAAACATTAAACTTTTGTTACTGTGGAACTGGTGTTGGTTTAATTTGAACGTATGCAGTATTTCCAATAAAGTTCACATAGTACAGATTTGACACTTTGTCGGTACATAAATGAAAGGGTTTCATTAGTTCAAAGCTAACTAAGCTGGGATTCGAACCTGAAGCAAGAGCGCAGGCATTCTGAGGTGGAGTGCAACAATATTTATGGTGGCAGCGGTGGGATCCTTTTATTAACTAGGATCCAGTGATACGAACCTGAACACAGCAGTGCACCCCAGAATGCAAGACTTCTCAGCTGACAGCGAAGGTGTTGTTTTCTTTAATGCCAAGAAAGGTGATACAATGGCTAGTCAGTCCTCACCCATACACGAACCCCTAGCAGAGGCACATGAGCAAATAAATGACAACGCATCAGAAGCATCGTATATGTCCATGGAGAACCGCGATATCGCTGTCAACACCTCCCACTCCATCTTA
Source organism: Corbicula japonica (assembly GCA_038501625.1). Lineage (NCBI taxonomy): Eukaryota > Metazoa > Mollusca > Bivalvia > Venerida > Cyrenidae > Corbicula > Corbicula japonica. Next base: position 100,026 of record JAZAYU010000904.1, on the reverse strand, counting down.
GCCCACGTGAATGGTATTAACAATGGGGCACATGACAGTGCATTAATAGGCAGCATGGCCGGCATATTGAAAGACGTAGTAGCTGAGCTTAAAATTCTTAAGGAGTCCATACCGCAGGGCCAAAATCAACCGTCTTACAGATTTTCAGCAGAACAGGCTGGTGACAGAAGGGGCCAACAATCTACAAGTAACGGTAGGGTTGAAGCAGCCCCTAGGCCTAGAACCTACCGACCAGCCAACCGTCATCCTACTCACTATGATGACTACAGCCCATACAATGCCAACGGCAACTCGACAGACTGGGCATACACCCCTGACGATGATGCGCTGCCACGCAGAGGCAACGTGCGCAATGGTAATGGTGATTGGCAGTATGACCGAATGCGCGACGAGCGAGCCCCAATGGGATACCATAGATCTGCTGACAGCGTTAAAATGCCGTCATTCACAGGCAAGGAAGACTGGCAAGTATGGCTGGCACGGTTCCGAGCAATCGCCCGCCGACACAACTGGAGCGAGGAAGACTGTCTTGACCACCTCCTACCACGTATAGAGGGTCAAGCGGCATATATTCGTATATGGTCAACTCCCACCTGAAGTCCTCTCAAATTACACAGACCTTATACAGGAGATCAGCAGCCGTTTCAGGGTAATTGAGACAAGCAGATCCTTCGCTGCAAAGTTCAGTAGGAGGAACCAGAGAACAAATGAAACTGCAGAAGAGTACGCTGCAGATCTGAAACTCCTATATGAACGGGCGCACGGCTATAGAGATAAGAGGACAAGAGATGAAGACCTCGTGAGACGATTTTTGGATGGGTTAAAGGATGAAGAGGCCCGTTTCGAGGTAGAGTACCACAAGGAACCTGAAACTATTGATCAAGCAGTGTTTCATGTGGTAAACTTCATACAGACAGAGAGTTGTGGGGGAGACCGCCGGAACATGAGAGGTGCTAGAAGAGCAACAGAAGTTGAGGAGATAGCCCCGGAAGAAGAAACAGAGCCACTATTCGAGCATGCTTGTCGGGTCCCAAACAAATTGTCTAGTGATAAGGCTAGAGCTGCTGTAAATAGGGAAGTAGAAAAGAAGACTGAAAATAGCCAGCAAGATGTACTACAAAAGATACTGGAGAGACTAGAAAAGTTAGAAGAAGCAAACAAGGCCGAAGCTAAAGCAGAGAGAGCACGCAAAAACAAGAGCGTGGAATGCTTCAACTGCCATAAAATGGGACATTTTGCGCGAAATTGCCCTGAAAAAGCAAAGCCAAACCCCCAAGGACCTAAGCCAAATCAGACTGAAAACCAGGACGTGCCTTTAAACGGGCAGGGACCAGCTCTTGCGGCCAAAGGGAGGTCCAATTAAGTGTAGAAAGAGGCCCAGAACAGGTGAAACCGGAGAACAACATAAATAAAACGGTGAGAGACCCTGCAAAAACACTGTGCAGTGGGGTTTATGTTCATGGGGAAATAGAACAGGTGCCGATTACGTTTACAGCGGATACAGGTGCCTCCAAAACTGTTATATCCACAAGGGTTTATGAGCGAATGGATGCTGAAAGCAAGCCAAAGCTAAGATACTCTAGATGTCTGAAGGGAGCAAGCGGCGCTCCAATCAAAGAAGCGGGAAAGGCAGTGTTTCGTATGAAAGTTGGACACTACGAAATAAATCATGAAGCCATAGTGGCAGATATAGAAGATGAGGCTCTGCTAGGCTTCGATGTTTTAATGGGAAGTGAGAGGGGTCCAGCCGACATACTGCTGAGCCAAAACAAGATTGTTTTGGATGGGGTTGAAATACCGTGCTTTCCAGTTGGTAAACTGCAGAAATCTAGACGGGTGGTAGTGGCAGACGACATTAGCATCCCTGGCCAATCCGAGGCACTCGTAGACGTATATGTGGAGCGTAAAGAGGAGGACGACCTTAGTAGTGAGAGCTGTTTCCTAGTGGAACCTACTGCTAGTTTTAGGGAGCGTTATCCGCTCATGTTAGGGGCAACACTTGTGGACATAAACCGGTCACCAACGATCAAAGTAAGAATCCTCAATCCGTTCACTGAAGAAGTGACACTGCGACAAGATGCTGAAATAGCTACAGCGGAAAAGATTGAGAGAGTTGTAAGTGTAATAGCACAAGAAGAAAACACAGAAGACAAGGACATGAGTAGAGTGAGGCGGGTAGAGGTTTTGTCCAAGGGAAAGGAAACAAAGAGTAGGGATTTTAAGAAGGCTGATATAAACGAGGTGCCTGAACATCTGCAAAACCTATTCCAGAACTCTACCAAGGACAAGAGCGACTTGGAAAAACAGGTGGTGGCAGGTCTTCTGGTTAAGTACTCCGATACGTTCTCCAAAGATGAATGGGACATAGGTCTGACACACCTGAGTGAACACGCCATCAACACAGGTGATGCACCTCCAATAAAACAAAGGCCTCGAAGAGTTCCTTTAGCACACGCTGATGAAGAAAAGAATGCCATTGAGGACCTCCTCAAGAAAGGAGTAATACAGAAAAGCTCGTCCCCATGGGCAAGCCCTATTGTGCTCGTCAAGAAGAAAAATGGCACAATCAGGCCATGTGTAGACTACCGAAAGCTCAACACACTGGTAAAACCAAGCGGGTTTCCACTACCCAGGGTTCAGGACTGCCTCGACGCTGTTGCAGGCGCGACACTCTTCAGCAACTTTGATCTCACCAGCGGTTACTTCCAGATCCCGCTCAGAAAAGAGGATATCCCCAAGAGTGCGTTCTGTTGCAAGTACGGCCTCTTTGAGATGACTCGTATGCCCTTTGGGCTCAATGACAGCGCAAGCACATTTCAGCGAACAATGGAGCTTGTCCTACAGGGATTACAATGGGTAACATGCCTGGTTTACATTGATGATATCATTGTGTTTGGAGCCAACTTTGGAGAACACATTGCAAGAGTCGAAGAAGTACTTAACAGAGTGAAAATGGCAGGACTCAAACTCAAGCCCGACAAGTGTCATCTATTACAAACAGAGGTAACCTTTCTGGGACACATTGTCTCTAAAGAAGGAGTTAGACCTGACCCAACCAACGTTGACAAGATCGTTCAATGGCCCAGACCGCAAACAGCTAAACAAGTAAAACAGTTTGTCGCTACCGGATCTTACTATAGGCGATTCATAAAGGACTTTGCAAAGATAGCCCGTCCATTAATAAACCTGACGAAGAAAAATGCTGAATTTATCTGGAATGACGACTGTGAGCAAGCATTCAAACGCATAAAACAGGCATTGATTAGTCCGGATGTCATGGGCTACCCATTAAATGAAGGTGGCGAGTTCTGTTTGGATGTGGATGCTTCTGGAACAGGGATTGGTGCCGTACTGCAACAGACACAGGGTGATAGAGAGAGGGTTATTGCATACGCTAGCAGGTCACTAAGTAAAGCTGAGAAAAACTATTGCATCACGGAAAAGGAGCTGCTAGCAGTGGTGTTTTTCGTTCAGTATTTTAGACAGTATCTATTAGGGAGGAAGTTTATCATCAGGACTGATCATCAGGCACTGGTCTGGCTGTTTAGTCTAAAAGAGCCATCTGGCAAAATAGCCAGGTGGATTGAAATTTTAGCACCGTATGATATGGTTATCCAATATCGACCAGGAGTCAAACAAGGGCACTGTGATGCTCTATCGCGTTGTGAACTTCCCAGAGACTGCTCCTGTGCAGAAGTTGATACGTTCGAACCACTTAAATGTGGCCCTTGTAAGAAGTGCAAGAAAAGGGCGGAAGAAATGTTTTATACATCCCCACCTCATTCGAAGCCAACTGTCCAGACCCTTGACCAAGGGCAAACCATACCAGAAGGAGAAGCAGCAAGGGTGGCAAATGATGTTAATGATCCCAAACCAGGCCCTGCTCATGTCAAGCCAGCAGACGGAGACAGTAGTACGAAGGATGCCATAGCCAACTGGATATGGACTTGTTCAGCCCCAGAAATGGCAACCAAACAAGCTCAAGACCCAGACATAGGTCCAGTATACCATGCAAAATCAGTTGGTATAAAGCCACCACCAGGAGAGCACCAATCAGACAGCCCTGCTACCAGGCATTACTTCATGCTGTGGGAAAGCCTATATTTCAGCAAAGGTGTACTGGTGAAGAAGTTCATCAAGCAAAATGGGACAAACTTCTTCATACAGCTGCTCCTTCCTAGAGTAGAAAAGAAAGCAATACTTAATCAGATGCATAATTCAGTCACTTCAGGGCACCTAGGTACCAAGAGGACCAAGGAGAAGATTTCCCAGCGTTATTATTGGTACGCCATGAAAGATGACATCAACATGCACGTGGCTAAATGTGACATCTGTGAGGCTGACAAAATGCTTAAAAAACCAGGCCGAGCACCTATGGGACACCTTTCAAGAGGAGCTCCTTGGGACGTGCTAGCGTTGGATTTCATTGGTCCTTTCCCTGTCACACCAAGAGGGAACAAGTATATCCTTGTCCTGACTGACCACTTCACCAAGTACACAGAAGTGATGGCCGTGCCAAACCAGACAGCAGAAGAATGCGCAACTAGAATAGTAAACGACTTTATTTCGCGCTGGGGCACCCCTCTGACCATACATAGCGACCAAGGGGCAGCCTTTGAAAGCCGACTATTCAAAGAGCTTTGCGAAGCACTGGAAGTAAAGAAGACCCGAACAAGTCCCAGAAATCCCAAAGGTAATGGACAGTCTGAACGGTACAATCGTACATTGTTGAAGATGGTGAGAGCCTACCTAACCGGCGAGCAACAAGACTGGGACCTTCACTTAGGATGCCTAGCAGGGGCTTACAGGTGCACTCCTAACGAGTCTACGAGACTAAGTCCCAACTTACTTGCACTGGGTAGAGAGATTCGTTTACCCTCAGGTTTAGTATACACTGTGTCAACATCAGACCCTGCTGACGTTCCCGAATATCTGGATCATGTTGAAGAACTAAAAGAAAGAATGCTACGTGCACACGAAATAGCCAGAAAGTACCTTAAGGCTAGTGCCAAGCGCAGCAAGGACATTTACGACTCTAAGGCATTACTATTCAAGTACAAGCAAGGGGATCCAGTTTGGTGCCTGCGCGAAAGCAGGAAAATAGGTGTAAACCCAAAGCTGGAGAGGAGGTTTGAAGGCCCCTATCTGGTAAAAGACGCCCGGTCTGATCTCAGCATTGTGGTACAGCTAGACGAGAGCGGGACTGTAAAACTCTTGCACCACGATAAGCTCAAACCTTACAGGGGTGATAAAGTGCCAAAGTGGATAGAGAGAGTGAAAAGAAAGTGGATCAAACACGCGAACAAGAGTTGTGATTAAATATGCCAAAATTTAATGAAGTGTTTCAGCATTTGTAAATTTACAAATTTCAAACCAAGTGTATATAAATAAATAAATGTTGCAAAAATTCTTTTAAGTGTTGGTTTCAAACCAATTGTGTAAAATAAATTTAAAAAAATGTTACAAAGTACATATAAAAGTGTTGGTTTCAAATCAATTGTGTAAAGTAAACAAATATTGCAGTATATATATATATATATAAATATAAAAGTGTCGGTTTTCAAACCGTATGTGTATAGTAAAAATTGCGGTTGATGTCAAAGTGTTGGTTTCTAACCAATTGTGTATAACGTAAATATTGGTGAAACATATATAGGTAGTAATGTAAAATTGTATATAAGTGTTGGTTCAAAAAAACCAAAAAAAAAACCAAGCGTGTATAATTTATAAGATAAAGTATTGCCAAAATTATGCAAAGGTGATCTAAGCATAATAGGATCGCATAGGTCTGTGAAAGACAGTGAAATATATATTAGGCGTAACCACCAGACGGTTAATTATACAACCTAATTTAGTAAAATCAAATTAAATGCGCATAAGAACGGGTAAGAGTACGCGTGTGATGTTACGGAGGTCAATCGATGAACGCGAGTGGTACAAACAGTGTAAATCAAGCTGCTTTGTTGTGGATATTCATGTGCATGAAATTCAAATAAAGAAGGAAAAAAAACAACTTTGGCATACCCATTAAACAGAACTGTCATATTTATTCATTTCGCGAAGCAAAGATCAGTCAAGACTATGCCAATCAACAGGTAATAAACCGAAGCAATGCACAGGTATCAAACCCAAGTAACATGAACAAATAAATAATTGCAACCTGGTTTCTTATATTACAGACTGTTGCGAACATGAACAGCAGGGTCTCTAGAAGGAAATTGTACCAATGCAAGAGGTGCGCCGAGACAGGGATCCGTACAGTGGATAGGCGTTATATAATTGTCGCTCACATCCTAAAGAATCATGTGGGAAACGACAGAATCCCATTCAGCTGCTCCCTCTGTCTGTTCAGGTGCACAGAGCAAACAACCCTCCTGAACCATATCACGAGGTATGCCAGACACGTGAAGAAGGCCAAGGAAAAGGGCGTCACCAACCACATCCAATACCTGGTTGTGGCAAACAACCCGGCCGTGGTTGAAGAGCACATGTTTGCCCTTCCATCGGACTTTGGTGACACACTCCCTGAAGACCCCTTGCATGATGACGTTGTGAACGAGGAGTTTGAGTTGCAAGATGACGACTTCTCAAACATGGCCACAGTGCCAATTAATGCAAACTGGATGGCAGACATCACACAACAGACTCCGTTTTCTGCAGCCCCTCTGATGGAATTTGGTGTGGATACGTTACCATCCATGCCACCCGCAAGTGCCAACCGGATGCCATTAAATGTGCTGCAGCAACCTCCACAACTACAAACTCTCAGGACAATCAACACTGCTGACATAGGGTTGGCAAACCCAGTGTTACAGATGCCTTTGATAAGCTGCCCTGACACGGTACGTAGGGATCCGGTTTTGCCCTCCCTATCCTCTTACAAGGCCAGTAGACAGGCCCCACCAGTGGCAGCAACCACGCCACTTAACACGCCAAAAAGGGTAATCCAGGACCAGACTCCACTCCAGGATGAAGCGATCTCAATCTTTGGTGATATTGATCCGAATGATCCACTGATCCTAGAGGGTAAATCAGTGAATTTACCCACTGACGAGCCACCTCGGAAGAAAAGGGCGCCAGAGACCAAAGAAGGGAGTGAGGAGGAACAGGTACGTGGAAACCAGCCTACTCCAGATTATCAGCCGATTGTTCAGGCCATCGAGCAAGCCACAAGGGCTATCACAGATGCCACAGACCGTAACAGCAGGGCCGTTCGATGCCAGGATGCGACCATAGGCAAGTTAGTGAGGGAGATGGAGTATTTTAACAGACAATATAGAAACCAACGAGAGAGTGGGTGTACTTGCAAGGGTGCAAACAACCGGGTGCCACTCAAGAGCGTTGACAAAGAGAACAATAAACCCACAGTTAAATCCGTGGTGGTTGAAAAAGCAAAAAAATGAACAATTAGGACTGAAATATAAATGGTGTTAAAATTACTATGTTTAACTTTAATGGAATATTTATCACCAGTGACTATCGATAGCTTTCTTAACTGTTAAATTTAGATAGCATAAGTGCCTATTGACAAAGCTTCAACGACGTTTAATATAGTATGACAAATTCAAACATAGTGTTGTCTCCAGAGACAGTTAACTTTCCAGAAGATTTTATTTATGTAACGTTTCAATTGGAATATCTGAATATTATAAGACATTTGGTGTGTTAGAAAGGTAGATGGAACTTAACCTTTAAAAACTGGGGGGTAATGTTATAACGTGGTTTTTCTTACCTTATCTGCACTTCATAGTAATTATGACTTTGTACCTGAATGGTGCTCACACCAAGGATCTGTTGTTATGTTTCTCAATTGTTGTCATTTTATTTTAACTGTCAAATTAACAACAGTGCACTGCATAGTTTAAAGTTGATGAGTGGAGTTCAGGCTCCATCACGCCGATCTTTGCTGTCACGGAAATGTTGATTTGTACGTGGTCGTTTACAAGAAACAACACCAAATCTAAACACTCTGTGACAGCGCATGTATCCATGTTTTGCTCCCGTCCGAAAAATGTTAACTTGTGCATTATTTGTCTTCGACAGCTTACAGTCTGTAAGCGTGTAAATACGTAAATTGTTAGTTTCTTACAAAAATACAGTTCCATGTGCACAATTTGGCCACTTTACTCTTCAAATAATCCATGTTATTGATTGAAATTTCGTGGTTTAATTTCCAACACATTTTCTGGTTGCGTATGCAGACATGCTGGTGAATTGCACTATGGGATTGTTTTCATAGTAACGGTGCGTAGTTACAACTTTGCCAAGATGTATAATCCTCGTCAACTCCCCAAAAACCGTATTTTGGTAAATTATTTGACATGTTTAGCCATTGAAATACTTAAAATTTATCATTGTTGTAATGTATAAGTCCAAAATTTATTGGCAGACTGTTTGCCTTTGTGTTTTAGCGTTGCCCGTATTTTCGAGACAAACTGCCCAGAATTTCTTGGCGCAGGAACGCTACTGCCCAGAATTTCTTGGCAGTGGTCTTTTCGCCCCGATTTATAGAGTCCTTTGCCCGTAAAAGGTGGGCAAAGTTACCCTGGCAGTATAAAAAGGCCAGATTTTCCACCAACTTGGTCAGTCTCCCAGGAAATTTTGAACAGAGCGCCTTTACGCAAAATTTATAGAAAAACTGGCAAGTCTTAATTCAAAATTTGAAATCTAAGTAAAGGCTATTTTTTAATATATAGATCTACAAGCGTTTTATAAATTTTATTGAAGTAACCATTTTCTAGTCATTTTATTGTAAGAACTTATACGATATTTATCACTGAACATTACAGTATACCTGTGCATTGAAAATCAATTGGACTGATAAAGTTAGGCGTTATAGTTTATACCGTGGCTTACGCAAAAGGGACAGTTCTTTAATCTAAACAGTCGATCACCTGTAAATTTAAAACATAAGCCAGGAATAAAATAAGAATATATTTTGCCGTTTACTGTGTGGTGTAGATGTTATTTAACTGGTGTAAAAGTGTAGATTTATGTTATGCAGAAATAACTGTTTGCATTGTTGAAGATTTGTGACTGTTATATAACTTAGAAACATTAAACTTTTGTTACTGTGGAACTGGTGTTGGTTTAATTTAAACGTATGCAGTATTTCCAATAAAGTTCACATGGTACAGATTTGACACTTTGTCGGTACATAAATGAAAGGGTTTCATTAGTTCAAAGCTAACTAAGCTAGGATTCGAACCTGAAGCAAGAGCGCAGGCATTCTGAGGTGGAGTGCAACAATATTTCTCGAGTTTTTTAGTATAACATATTGGTAATACCGACCTGTAACACATTTGCCTTTTAGCCCCGAACATTATACAGTACGGCTTTGCCATCACAAGAGAAAAAATGCAACAACGGACTTTTTTATGCTCATGGTCCTTTTGGCAACTACATGCCTTCTACCGTGTTTTGTTATCCATATTTGTTTTCCAGATTTTCTGACTGGCTCATAATGGTAAACAAATGTTTCGTCACCAGTAACAATATATGCAAAATGTCTTTTAATTGAAATTTGGAAATATTTTGAGCAATATCTTAGCGGTTTGTATTCGTTCCCATTTAAGTCATCTGTCAATATATAGCGTATCCAGCTGACATGAAATGCATCCGCGATAACGATATGCCAACAACTTTGGCAATATCACGAATCATGTACCTGTCATCACTTTCAATCATAATCCTGACTTTTGAGACATCTGTCTTGCCTGTTACAGTCACTTGTAGGCCAGATTTTGCTGCAGTTTTGACGGACTATGTGCCGGTTAGAAATGTTTTCCCTTTATGTCCGACCGAATTTTTCATAAGATATCTTATCAGACCTATAATCTTCCCCCAGTTTAGTTAAAATCTTCTTTATCGTTGTTTTTGTCAAATTTTTATATAAGCTCTAATTTCGGTGACTTTTAAGTCTATTTTTATCATGAATATTTTACAGTAAAATAACCCGTTACCGATGTAATGGTAACGTATATCAGTGCTATCTGATCAACCATTTCTAGGGGTTGTCCCGGTTAGCTAAATTTGTTGCGTTGTCGGAATTGCAGCGCTAGGCGCTGTCGCCGTTACTGTGCGGGTTCGCTCCCAGCTCGAGGCAATAACATTTGAAATTTGCGCCAGTAGCGCTATTTGTGCAGTTTGGCGGCCGTAAAAAGTTTCCCCGTACATACAGTCAGTACTGTAATAAGTATAATAACCCGTTACCGATGTCATGCGGTGATGGTACTGTATATCAAGGCTATCCGATCAACCATTTCTAGGGGTTGTCCTGGTTCACTCAATTGGTTGCGTTGTCGGAATTGCAGAGCTAGGCCCTGTCGCCGTTACGGTGCGGGTTCGCTCCCAGGTAGAGGCAATATCATTAGAAATAAAAAACGACATTCAGAATTCTGTTATTTTTTGGGGGCTAAATGTGTGCACTATTTGTTACGCAAGCGACTCACTTGTGATAAAATGTGAATTTTGATTAAAAGTAAAATCAAAATTTAAATACTAGAAATTTTTAAATCACAAAACAAACCGGGTCTCACGTGTTTGCATGGTCACCTTTACTGTATTTATGTTCGAATATTTGCATATTGATATTTAAGAAGAGAACAACAGTTAAGCAAAATGCCATAAACTTGTGTAGATGTTCATCCTGTCTAAAAACCTATGGTACATTCACTTTGTGTTTGTAGACGAACGTTTGCAAATTAAGAATAAGGATCTAATGATCTAAATCGTTTGGGGTACCCGCAAATAAAAATGCATTAAATAATTGTTTGAAATAAAGATGTCATATTCTTTTTTAATATTTTATCACATACCTTCCGGTGTGGGAGTGTAATAACATCCGTTATATATTTTCGATATATAACTAGTTATATAACATAGCCGAATCACTATTCATCCGCGTTATCAGCGATCAAAACAAATTTATGAAAATGACTTACTTTGGCCATCTGACCACTTCAGGCAAGCAATCAATTTTCTATAAGGATCTTAAGCATCCCTCATATTGATAATATCCGCGGAAAATATAACTCTGACATCATGTTTACTCCGTAAGATAGCAATACGCCGAAAGTCTATGATGAAATTCAACAACAGCAACAAAGCCATTTTCATTTCGTTTAGATCGAAAACAAAATGACCCAGACGCTGACATCGTTTTCAGAACATCGTCGGTGTGATCTTACAACATCCCCGAAACAAATAAAAACACTAGAAACACATTTTCAATCCAAATTTCCAGTTTATATCCAGCAAATTTCAATGTTGTCATATGCCGCTATGAAAGTTTACACAAATGACGTCATATACTAGATCGATTTATTTAATTAAACACAACTTCAGAAGCCTATAAATGATAGATTCTTTTATCTAGACTCTAGCGCAGTTAATTTTATTTATTTATTAAAACTTATTTTGGCAAATGGGAAAACGGTAGGATAAATTCTTTTTGGACTAGCTTATGTATCACCCGATACGACCGAATTACACACGTTTTAAGTTCGCTCTACTAGGCGATAGAAAGGGACATTTCATGGATTGTGCTTGTTTTTTCAGGGTATGTGATAAATAGAATACATCATTCGTGATCATTTTATACTGAAATTATTAAACTCGTCATCTAAATCGATATAAAACTCGGCAAAAGCCTCGTTTTATATCGATTTAGACGACTCGTTTAATAATTTCAGTATAAAATGATCACTCATGTTGTATCCTCTATATATGTAATATGAAATCTGATCACGGTGCCTCAGATACATTAATGCTAGTTTTGTATGTTCCGAATTGAACAGTTGCCGGACGAAAACCTAGTCTACCAGGCTAAATTTGAGAATAATTTTGGGGCGAGGTATTTCAATGTCAAATGCTGAAAAATCGAGACGGGTGGGAGATACTTTCCACCTTCTTTAAGAAATAAGGGACACATAAAATATTAGCATGAAAGGGGTTTTATTCGAAAACTCATTGCAGAAAATATTTTGCCAGGTTTCAAATGTGTAGAATTTCGGCCAAATTTGCATTAGAAAATTAGGACTTGGGATGATCATGAATGATTGGTTCTGTAGGACAGTTGGTTGTGGTTTGCATAAAGATAGACCCCTGCAACACAGAAAGAACGACAACAAAATTTTAGCTGTGCAAAGTTTTTATATTCAGGCAATATAAGTCTGCTAGGGGTCCCAGACTCGAAAACTGTCCCTTGCGCCCTAAATACTCCTCGAACATTATTAATTTATAACTTTAATTTTATGTATTATACGCTTCATAACAAGTTTAATTGACCTTAATTGAATAGCACTAATGACCACCAACCACAATAAATATAACACACAGGGCCAGTTGTTCAAAACTTTATCCGCATGTTTTACTTACCTTTAGTTAAGGGGGGGCACTAACATTGCAAATTGCGAAAACTAGCTAAAATTTCAAAAATGAATTTTGGGGAAAATACTCATTGTCACATTGATTTTAGTGAAGAAATGTATTTATCTAAGGATCTACTAATGTTTGTAAGCTCAGTTTATTCTAATTCACGTTCTAATAACCAAGCACATACTTAAACAGAAAAAAAACGTTTGCATGAGAACTCTGAAATTCATGAACAAAACAACTCAAACCTGAAATAAGTATATGCTGGTCTACAACCAATAGTGCCAATTCGTCAAAATAACGTTAGGATTTCAAGAAAATCAAGAAAAACTTACTTCCCGATCTACTTTAAAATTCATTTTTGAAATGTCAGCCAGTTTTCGCCATTTGCAATGTTAGTGAAACCTTAAATTTAGAATATTTGTTTTAACTTTTATTTCATTCATTTGTATATTACAAGAACACTTTTTAATGAAATAAAAAGTTCATAAAATATTTCATTAAAATGCCTCTTCTGCATACATCTTGAAATTTAAACCGAGACCCTTTCAAGCCCGGTTAGTTTAACCCGCGGATTAACTTTAACAATCGGCTACTGGATTGCAAACATTGCCATCATATAAAACAAAACATTATCAGATAAATAATATCAACTAATTAGAAAAGAATAACACGAGATTTTTAAACAATGCTTGTAATATTTAAGAACAAAAAGTTTTAATGGTACGTTTAAATTAAACAAAACATGGTGTTTACATCTTTATAACCCCAACCATCAACATATTTGAAACCAACCGTGTCTGTCGGTTAATATATTCTAACACTTAAGATACTAGTTTTAAATAATTATACAGTTATATTATTAAATATGTTGGAATTATAAGAACTTATTACATGTTTCATTTTTAGGGTAAAAATAATTGAGAAATAAGACGGCATCATTTTTCGTTTGTAAAAGCGAATATAACTATTTGAATATAAATGCATTATTTATCTAGCCAATATACAGCATGATTAAAGATTGTATTAAATGTATCCCCACACATATAAAGACACAATAAACAAAAATATCTTAAAAATTTTCTTCCTCTTTACACGATCAAGCAGTATTAATTAAGTACTGCTTGATCGTGTAAAGACGAAGATAATTTTAAAGACAGATAGATAATCTTCCATTCCTTCAAAGGAAAGCGTATAAAGTTACAGGAAAGGAACAAATTTCAAACAAGCAAAGGTTATATGTACATACAAATACACATGTATAAAGAAGAAAAACAACAACAACAGAAAAAACAACAACAAGCAAACAAACAACATGAAGAAAAGAACAAAAAGGTGAATTTAACACAACTAGTTTGAAGCATGTTCTACTTTAGTCAGTAACATTTCCTACATTATTTAGCTTTGGAAACAATTCATTTAGATGTCTTGGTTCGATGTTTATAACATAAGTTATATTGGGCATGTCGTTAGATTTAAAGATGTTTCATAATTGATACACATATTGACAACAAGAACAACAGTATTCAGCAATTAATTGTTTCTCATTAATGTGTACATGAAACAGCTTATTTTAGGAAACTTACAACCGCACATATTTCGTCTTTTTTGCAAAAAAAACCTTAAAGCTGGTGGGATAATTTCAAACCCTTAAAATCCTGTTCAGCAAGAAAGAATAATTTGTTCGAGTAGTAATTCAAGTTAATTTGAACAACTGCTACAATTGTAGTATGTAGTTGCGTATGAATGCAGTTGTCTTATATCAAGTAGGAATATTGAAAAAAATGGTTTTAATGTGAATTTCCCTGCAAAAATTCCCGTCCTTCATTTTCTAAGATACGCCCTAGGACTGACTTGAAGGCATGTTCCTTTGATACATATAATACAAGGTTCAAACTTTTACATGCAACATTATGAATTGTTTTTATTTTGGCTGATTTATTTAGCTAGGATGGTAATTTTATAATGGTCGTGGCAATAATATTTCTTTTTTAGTTTCATTTTTATCACTGGAAAAAGGGCAAAATAAAAAGTTATAAAAATCTACTGACATTTTTTCAGAAAATCCAAACAAAATTTAACAAGGGTAAACAATTAAACATAAATAATATATATAAACAGTGTCTATTGATCAGTTATGACACTAGCAAGCTTCCCGACAATCAAGAGAATATATATGTGCAGATGAAATAAAAGATAATTTTACGAAATATACACCATTCCTCTAAAAGTTCCAAACAGTATGAACATATTGATTCGAAAGGCGCTTTATTGTGACAACAACACAATATAATTTCGAAGGAATATTTCAATTCAAGTAACGAGCTTGGAAGTAGTACAAGACAAATCAATTAGACATTTCGAGATTAAGTAACATATACGATTCGTCAACTATTAAATGAAAATTAGGCAGATACAGCCTCTCGTCGTTTTACGAAAAACGCTATTAAAACGTTTCATTACTCAGAATAGGATGCCAGCACATCATATGAATTAAAAGAAACTTGACAAGTTCATGTTGACGTATTTAAACCTAATTTTTAAACAAACACGAAATACTCATCTTATCTTTTTGAAACCGGTTAGTAAACATGTATTAGATGAAAAAAAAAACTTTGAAAGCCACCGAACACTACAAATATGAAAATACTGCAGGCTCGGTTTGATTGAGCCTCTTCATGGGCAGTAATGGGATTGCATATTACTGCCCACGCCGCCTAGCCATGGGTTGAGCGCAACACAATATTTAAGCAAATAAACAATTTTGATCTATCCCAAACGATGGTATGCATTTTTGGCGATGAACTTGGAGCCTTCAATGAGGTATTTTCAGATAAATACCATTCCATATTCAGGCGTATGGTCTCTATATGAATATTTATTGAGTTTCAAGGTTTATTGTAAAAGTTTATAGGGAAATCTTTTCTTAAAAGAACATAGAAGCTCGATTTGTTTCTTTTATCCCTGTCATCGTGTTCTTGCTGATTTTACTCCAGGAGCTCTGGCCTAGGTAAGATCATCGAGTACCCGCCCTTTGGCTTTGCAATGCTATTAGTTTCTAATGTTTTGTATGTTTGTGTGCTTTTGCATGAATATTGTTAAGCCGATGGGTGTTTTTTTTTCACCAAGACAACTTGTACTTGTTTTGTGATACGAGAACCTGTTGGGGGCAAGTGTGAGTTTGGTGCACCCTAGAACCTGGTTTAAACCCCCAGTGTTAATTGTTTGTGACGTCCATTTTGAAACTGATTATTGTAATACCATGCTATCTTTTCCTCTCTACGTTTTGGCTGTGTTGGGAGGCTGTGTCTGCTGGATGTGGCCATTCCTGATATGCATATTTCACTGTTTTTCAACCATTACAATTGACGTGCTTTATCTAATTAAAAAACGCGGTGTATGAAAAACTGATTTATCAGATTATATTCCTTGCTACCGTTTTTAATGTAAATGGATTTCTTGATAATCATCAATCTCAAATGTATTAAATTTTATTAACGACAAGTTGGGTTAAGTCCAAATTTTTAAACGCTCAAAGTATCACAGAAATGATGCACCACCTTTATTAGAGTACTCTGAACCAAACTTGGTTTTCACTAATTGACAAAATCACATACGGTCTTGTTGTATCCATTTGCAGGTAACTTGAATCGCAAACAAATGTTATTTGTAATATATGTTAATTAAATCAACTACAGACCATGATTGCAAATATGCATTCTGCTATAGAATATTCATCATTTATATCACAATGTACATGAAGACAAATCTAAAACTGAAAATTGTCTAAATAAACTCCGTTGCATGTATACTTCGTTTCTTATTAATTGTTTATAGGCCATCATCACATTAATGCATAATATACAAAATCAGCGCTATTATTATAATAGTAATGTCATGCAGGTATAATAATGACGTCATGCAGTTGCATTTTTAAAAAAATTACAGGAAAATATGATGTTAAAATGATATGATATCCACCAAACCTCTGTCTGGTTTCTGTTTCTTGTTTGACTTTAATAGGCCAGAATAATTAAACAATGTTATATTAGTCGTTTGACTTGAATAGCCTATGCAGAATAAGAGAACAATGTTTTATATTACTCGTTTCATAAATAAGGCTATGCAGAATAAGAGAACAATGTTTTATATTACTCGTTTCATAAATAGGCTATGCTGAATAAGAGAACAATGTTTTATATTACTCGTTTCATAAATAGGCTATGCAGAATAAGAGAACAATGTTTTATATTACTCGTTTCATAAATAGGCTATGCAGAATAAGAGAACAATGTTTTATATTACTCGTTTCATAAATAGGCTATGCAGAATAAGAGAACAATGTTTTATATTACTCGTTTCATAAATAGGCTATGCTGAATAAGAGAACAATGTTTTATATTACTCGTTTCATAAATAGGCTATGCAGAATAAGAGAACAATGTTTCATATTACTCGTTTCATAAATAGGCTATGCTGAATAATAGTAAAATGTTTTATATTACACGTTTGACTTAAATAGGCTATGCTGAATAAGAGAACAATGTTTTATATTACTCGTTTCATAAATAGGCTATGCAGTATAATAGAACTAAATAAAAAAGGCGGACTTACCTTTTTTAAATTCAACTGTAACCCAAGAACCGCAAATAATATACATTTTGAATATGTTTTTTTTAACAGACATCATAACCTCATGGTGTACTATTCATTTTGAATTTAAATTTAAGAACATCAAAGAACAAATAATAGGTAATAACTCTTTACTAACAGATTATAACAGAAACCCACTATTTAATAAACACTGGTTGGATAACGGCATTTTATATGTAAAAGATATATACAACTTCGATCAAAATCCATTTTATTCATTCCAGGAAATACACATTAAATGTAGAATATCAGCTACAGAATTTATCAATAACATGTCGATCACAAAAATAATCAAACAAAGATGGAAATCTGGCCTATTTAATATATATCCAAATAATACCACCAATGTTACATATCTTGTAAACAAAATAAAACCCAATACAAAAATAAATAAAATGCTTTATGAAATAGAAATACAAAAGAAAAAGCCAAACGAAAATAACACATTTAATAAATGGGAAAACGAATTAGGAAATTCTCCATTTAATTGGAAAAACTCCTTTCTATTCCATATGTTTGCACCATCGATACAAAACTCAGAAGTTTCCAATACACGTTCCTAATGAAGATATTACCAAATAATATGTACCTCTATAAATGCAAATTAAACACCTCACAGTTATGTGATTTCTGTGCAATGGCACCAGAAACTACTAAACACATGTTTTGGGAGTGCCAACATACACAGACGTTCTGGAGAGACTTACAACATTATATTAACCACAAGCGAATTACCTTAAATTCCTTGTGTTATTCAACAGTATCAATCGGTGTCACAGATTGCACAGATAAAAACTTGTATACAATTTTAAACTTTGTCATTATTTTAGCGAAATACTTTATATTTAAGAATAAATATACAAATACCATACCATCACTAGAAACATTCATCCCCTTTTTAAATCACAGAATAAGTATAGAAGGCATTATAGCAAATCTAAAAAATAAACAAGAGCAACATAACGCAAAATGGAGACTCTTCCTTGTGTAATAACAAATGGCGGACAATCTCTCTTCTTTCCCTTTTTATCCTCTCCTCCATCTCTCTCTATTCCAATGTCAAATCTGCCTTCTTTCTTTCTATTTATATTCCTTTTAAACATCTTTAATTAAACAGTGCATCTAGCTTTATTTTATATACAAATATCGAAAAACAGAAAAGATAACCCATTTAATGTACTGACAATTTATATCTAATTTTGTTCTGAATGTATGTATGTATGTATTTCAAAGATAGAATAAATATAGGAATTAGAAGAACAATGTTTTATATTACACGTTTGACTTGAATAGGCCATGCAGAATAAAAGATCAATGTTTTATATGACTCGTTTGACTTAAATAGGCTATGCAGAATAATAAAACAATGTTTTATATTCCTCCTTTGACCTAAATGGGCCATGAAGAATAATAAAACAAAACAATGTTTTATATTACTCGTTTCACATTTAAATTGGCCATGCAGAATATGAAAACAATGTTTTACATTACTCGTTTGACTTGAACAGGCTATGCGGAATAATAAAACACTGTTTTCTATTACTCGTTTTACTTGAACAGGCTATGCAGAATATTAAAATAATGTTTTCTGTTACTTGTTTGACTTGCATCGGCTTTGAATAAAACAATCTTTTCTATTACTTTTTTGTCTTGAATAGGTTAAACATAATAACAAAACAATGGTTTCTATTTCTCGTTTGACTTAAACAGGCTATGCAGAATAGTAAAACAATTAATTTGTTTTTTTAATGTATACGGTATAAATAGCTTTAAAATGTGGCCAGTCCATTTAAAGTAAATTGTGGTATTCTGATATTAACACTATTATTTAGCGTAATTGAGCACGCATTTATTGATATTTTCTAAAAACAAAATATCGACAGTAAGTCACTTTAAAGAGCTGGATTTTTTTGTATGGCGCTTTAAAATCTGCATTTTTCAGTCGTAGATAGAGAAATAAATAGTTTGAAATACTATCTCATGTATGCAATATTTTATATGCTTCGTGTGATGACATGTTATCAATATTCTTAATGATCAAATTATTTTCATTTTTAATGATAATACACATTATCACACAATCTCTCTCCAGACTTGTAATGTGCTTTGATTTAAACCCCGGATGATCTTGTAGCGTCATGTATCATTTGTTTATTCATCTTTTTTGCATCTTCTACTACTTCGTTCAATAATTTCTTCAACGTACCGACGGTAAAAGCGTACGATAATGTACCTGATGCAATGCTACCGATGATTGGGATGCCAAATTTGAAAACGTTCTCCATTGTTTCGTTCAAGCTAATACACAGTCCGATCTGCGCAACATTTCTCGCATACCTTGAAATTATCTCAAATGCTGACTCTTTTTTCAATTTCTCTTCTGTGAGACCAAACTGGCGTCTATATTCTGCATACTCGTTGAGAATAATACCTGTATCAATATATGCCCCAAAACCCGGGATCGGAACAGCGCCACCAGCTGCAGATGCAAATGCAATTTTCCAAATTCTATCTTCCATAGCTTTTTTCTTTTTCTTTATAATTCCGTCAGTTAAAACCGTGAGTGACAGCACAAATGCATTTCGTTTTTGTTCATCTAAAAATCCATCGTTGACCAATCGTGTTGTTAGTCTGTCGAAATCGTAATCTTTTATGTTGTGATTGTCTATAAGGAAAAACTCTTCAGAGCCTAATCCCTGACTTTCAAGTTCTTTTGCACAGTTGTCTCTAATTATCTGTAGGACTCTCTCTTTAGGGTGGTTTTCAGGATCATCTAGTCTGTAATTCCAAACATCGACATCTACATGCGTCCGAACAAAGAAGCAGGATTTGCCGCATGCTTTTACCTGTTTTGCCAACCATGCATCCCATTCATTAAGGCGTTTGTGGAAAACTATCAGAAAAAACTCATATTTAGTAAACCAAACGTCTCGGAGATATGTGTCTTTTGGGAATGATGGAGTGCCAACACCAGGGATATCCCAAAAAATCAGACTTGGATTTTCTGGATGTGGATATGCCTTAACAGTCGATGTAGTTACAAAGACACCTGTTTCTGCAAACCCCTCTTGGTATTTTTCAATTCCTCTTATAGCATTGATGAAGCTTGATTTACCGGATCCAGACGCGCCAGTTACACCGATGTGAAGGACAATTTTTCTCCATACGTTATTTTTATTTTCGAGGTAATTTTTCATCTCTTCTGCTCCACCCTGGGCGATTCTTCTTAGTTCGCTTATCTCATCATCGCTTGTACCTGGAGCTTGTGGGGGCCAAGGCCTTTAAGATAATTATTGAAGTATTAGTTTTTGTTGAGTATATCTACCGAAATATAAGCGTATAAACACATTTTTGTTCATGAAAATGCAAATGTTTAATAATGTACACATATCTGGGTTTAGAATATTAGGACATTTGAAAACATAGTCATTTGCCAGCATATTAGTTTATATCGTATATCAATAAAAGAAGTCATTAAAATGATTTATATTGACACAAATCACCCCCACCTGTTTGCGTATTATATAATAGCAAGTATGAGAAAGGTAAGTCTTTTTGGGACGATTTGACACTTGACACAAGTTTTAATTTCTATTTTATAGTTCTTTGCTTGTTGATCAAAACGCTGAGTTTTCAATGTTTAACGGAATTATTTATTCATGTTGAAGCTTTTCCTATGCTTGACGGAGTTTTGTCAAATTTCGTCAAATGGCATTAAGAGCGCACATTACAACGTGAACATCTAAAACGTTTAAGCCATCCTATTGCGACCATATAAATATGAAGTTATTATTTTCATACCTATATTTGCGTTTTTTGCTTTAAGATTGTGAAACGCACTAAAAATGGACAAAGTTACATGAATAAAAAGTATAACTATTAAAATAAGTGGTAAAACTATTTTAACTATTTCTTTTAGCACGAATATAACTTTATTACGAATTGGGACGTAGATATAGTACACTCAAGTTAGATACAAATTAAAAAAAAGTGAAATATGCATATCAGGGATCGCCGATTTCAGAAAAACAGCCTCCCAACACAGTCAATAAGAAGAGAAAGGGAGAGAGCATGGTTAATAA
Organism: Corbicula japonica; assembly: GCA_038501625.1. Taxonomy (NCBI): domain Eukaryota; kingdom Metazoa; phylum Mollusca; class Bivalvia; order Venerida; family Cyrenidae; genus Corbicula; species Corbicula japonica. Next base: position 78,916 of record JAZAYU010000904.1, on the reverse strand, counting down.
ATGGTTAATAAAAATGATCAGTTTCAAAAAAGACACCACTAACAATAAACAAAAATGAGAACCCAAGGGGTTACCGCCTTGGAACGGTCAGTGGCAAATCAAATTGGGTGCACCAACCTCACACTTGCTCCAACAGGTTCTCATATCACAAAACAAGTACAAGTTGTCTTGGTAGAAAACCTCCAACCCACTTATTGGCCCAACAATTTTGCATGCAAAAGCACACAAACATAAAGGGCGTGTACTCAATGATCTTACCGAGACCAGAGCTCCTGGAGTGAAATCTGCAAGAACACGATGACGGTGATAAAAGAAACAAATCGAGCTTCTAGGTCCTTTTAAGAAACGATTGCCCCATAAACCTTCATAAACTCTTAAACCCTTGCCACCGTCTTGCAACAAAAGAGATAAGCATAATGATCAACTGTAGAAGGGTTAATCACCAGGCTTGCAGAGCGCTGTAAAATATCATATTGGTAACCTTTTTTAATTTACAGATGGTTTTTTACGAAAAACCGGGAGAAATTTACATTGCCTTTTATCTTCTTGAGTGTAGAAACTAAATCTCCATAAAAAAACTGGCTGTGAAATATTCTTGTTGCAAAAGTGATTTTAAACTGCACCTGTATTTATGAATTAGATCTGGGAATGGGCGATAAAACTTGCAAAAGGTTTTCCTTAAGTTGTGATACCGATAACCTTGTTGTAAAAGTTTTTCTGAAATGAAAAGATTACGTTCATTGTAATCATTAACATCGTTGCAAGCTCTTGAAAAGCGAACAAGTTGTGTAAGATGTTGCACGGGAACATCGCCGTCTAAAAACGGAAAATTTACTATACTAAAATTAAAATAATCCCTTTTATCATATATTTTAGTAGTGACGTAACCGTTTTCAATGAACAGATTTAGATCGAGAAAGTTTGCTTGCATTTCTGAAGTGTTCGCTTTATTAAGTTGTAGTTCTTTAGGATAAATCTTATTAACCAGTAATGGAAAATGGTTATTATCTATATTTAATCATCAAGGTACCTCGAGGTGTTGTTAAAAGCAGTAATTATATCATCTTGATGTTCAGTAGAAAGAGATAACATAGTCTTTTTCATAACAGTATAAAAACAGATCAGCAACAAAGGGTGCACAATTAGTACCAATTGGGATGCCTATTACTTGTTTATAAATAGAGGTACCGAATCTAACATAAATATTATCCAGTAAGAAAGTTAGCGACTCTTTTAGGTCTTGACAAGTCCATGAAGTATATTATCATAAGAACCATCTGTACAAAAATGCCCTATATTCATTACAAGCGATGAAGGTTTTATTTTCTCTAGCAAACATTTTTTCAATGAGACTGGTTAGCTTGTCTCTTATTAAATTATGAGGGAGATAAGTGTATAAAGTTGAGAAATCATAAGTAGACAAACACAAATTATTTGATTTAAGCTTTTTCAAAACGTCATTTGAATTTCTAATCGACCAAAATAAATTTTTGCCCGAAGTTTCAAAAACCTTATCACAATACCTCATTACATGTTCTTTTAGCTGAAAGACAAGAGTTAAGAGCACGGATAATTTAGTAGTAGTGCAAGAACTAGAGTTAGCAATAAATCTTGCTTTGTATGGTGTTTTATGCATTTTAGGCAACCAATACATAGTAGGTACTCTGTCTTGTGCAAGGTCGATGTTGGTCATCAATCAGTTTTTTATTCTTATTGGTCTTGGTATCATCTGCAAGGTCAAGAAAGTTCTCTATTTTGCTTTTTGCGCTACGTGAAAATGTAAATGCATCATGAACTGCTGTGAAAGGCGAGATAAAATAGTTTCCATATAAATATATCGTTTAATATTCAGCTGACAAAGTCACTGTTCCATTACACTAGATGGGTGTTCAGTTGAACAATTTTGTCGCCCTCTGGGGCTTTGTCGGAATAAAAATGCAAGTTTAAAAAAGGGGCATAACTCTTTAAAATTTGACCTTGACCAAACAAATTTGACATCATCACAAGCGTGCTTTTATAAGCAATATAATTTGAAAGTTTGATGAAGAAACGGCAAGGTTATACATGTAGCCGACGTTAAGTTTTCGTGACAAAATTCAAGTACAAATAGGGGCATAACTCCATCAGATGTAATTTAACCATAAGAATTTGGCATCATCCCTAGCGTGCTGTCATAAGCAATATAATTTGAACGTTTGATGAAGAAATATTAAGAAATAGCAAAGTTAATTTTTTGTGACTGACCGACGGACGGACAAAGCGATCCCTGTGCATCGCCTATTCTTTGAAAGGGCGACACAAAAATGTTTATAGCCATAGAGAATAGCCTCAAAAACGAATGTTTTATCAACCCGGCAGTTGCACAAATAATTGTTTTTGAAACTTCCTGCTTTTTAAAATTTTGCCTTTTATATTCTCAGATCTCCTGTCGAAATTCTATTCTGTTTAGTTCCGCTAATTATTTTCTGGTTTAGGGCAAATCCATTCGTTTATCTGGGGAACATACGCCGCTGAACACGCACTGGTATTAATCTGAAAATACCGCATTGAAGGTTCATTGTTCACCGCCATATGCATACCATGTTTGGGATGGATCAAAATTGTACTGTTTATTGGTGTAAATATCGAGTTGCTCTCAACCCGGGGCTAGGCGGCGTGGGCAGTAATATGCATTTCCATTACTGCCCATGAACAGGCTCAATCAAACCAACCCTGCAATATTTTCATATTTGTCGTGTTCGGTGGCTTTCAAAGTTCCTTTTTTCGTTTATTTCAATATCACAGTAGCGTTGTTTGTGTCGAGTGGCGGCTGTACAAAGTCTCTCCGTACATTCAATTAGTGCTGTTATCAGTTACGTCCTTTAAAGGTCGTTGAGCACGATACTTATGTACTATGTTAATAGGACTTCCTAAATTGCTATTGTTTAAATATTTCGGCCAGTTTATAGATGGGCGGTTTTACTTTCCCAGCCAATATAGATTGGGATATTGTTCAATCAAACAAAGGATACACTTCCTGTTTGTTAAATATTGTATTTGGCGTTGTCTGTGATATGCAGGATTTATATTCTCCGATCAACTGTTAAAATTATATTTTGTTTAGTTCCGCCCATTGTTTTCTCGTTAAAGGCAAACCCATTTTTTTTATCTGGGGGACCATACGCCGCTGGACATGGAATGGTATTCATCGTATAATACCACATTGAACGTTCATTGTTCACCGACGTGTGCATACCATCATTTGGGATGGATCGAAATTGTACTATTTATTGGTGTAAATATTGACTTGCGTTCCACCCGGGGCTAGGCGGCGTGGGAAGTAATATGCATTTCCGTTACTGCCCATTAACAGGCTCAATCAAACCGAGCCTGCAATCTTTTCATATTTGTCGTGTTCGGTGACTTTCAAAGTTCCCATTTCACCTATTTAATTACTGAAGTGGATGTTCGATGTCGGTTTGGTCACTAAGCTATAGATATCGCACAACATCTCCGTCGTCTTCGTGAAGTCATATGTTCAAAGATACTTGTTGTACCTCTGAGAAAAGGTCGAAAAGTCGAAAATTCACGAAATTAAATACAGATTTTAAGTCATTTACAATATCTCGTGTAGACTGCAAACATTCGTTTAGATCCGGAGAATGTGCGTTCTAAGGAAATAAAGCAGATACGAGTAATGATGAATTTACATTTTTACGGTCGTAATAGGGTTTCAGAACGTTTCAGATATTCACATTTTAGCACAATGTGTAATGTCTATGACATTTTACCGCAATATTTACTAAGCAAAATAAATGGTATCCACTTTCCTATCTATGATTTTGTAAAATTTGAAAAGGAAAAATCAAAATTATTTTTTGCCTTTCTGTATTCATTGCAAAAAAAATCAAATGTTCTTGAAAATCTGCAATCACAACTTAGCTATCTTTCTCTTTGCTACAACAGAGGTTTCAGTTAGAAGCTAGTGATTCTAAAAACATTATGACATTATTTAGAATAAAATCAATTATTTCTCCAGTTCTTGTGGTTAGTTAAATCACAAAACCTTCGTAACGAAAACAACTAACCATCGGTAAACAACGCTAAAAATCCAACCACTTGCAATACATGTAACTCCCTTAAATAAATTGAACAAGAATTTGGTGTTCCGTAGAACACAAGTATCGCCTGCTTGCAAACAGTTGAAATGAGGGCATACGTTTAATGATATATGTTAAAAAGATTTAATTCGAGTTGATTTCAATACTACAGGGCGGAACACATGTGTCACCTAAATTGCATTTGAAAGGGAGCATAACTCAAAAAATGGTGAAACCCGAGTTATCATTCTTATTGCCACCAATAGCTTTATGCATGCAGATGATATATTTCAACTATTATAATAAGTGAATGGGACAAGTACTTTCAATGTTACAGGCAACATTAAGTTTCATATTGAAGTTGCATTTGAAAGGGGTATAACTCATAAAATAGTCAACCAGGAGTTGTAATTCTTTTCGTCACCGATGGTATTGTTTATACAGATGATTATATTCAAAGTATTAGATGAATAGGACAAGTACTTTAAAGGCAACACGAAGTTTCATGTAACAGTTAAAGTTGCACTTGAAAGGGGCACAACTCATATAATATAGGCGAACAGGAGTTATCGTTCTTGTTGTAAGCAATGACGTCGTTCATGAAGATGATATATTCCAAGTATGAAGTTATACAGTGAATGAAGTTATTTCAAAGTTAAAGTCAACATTAATTTTCATGTTAAAGCTGCTTTTGAAAGGGGCTTTTCTCATATAATGGTCAAACAGGAGTTGCCATTCTTTTCGTCACCGATGGTATTGTTCATGCAGATGAGAAATTCTAAGTATTAGGTGAATAGCACAAGTACTTTAAAGGCATGACTAAGTTTCATGTTAAAGTTACACTTGAAGGGGCACAACTCGTATAATAGTCGAGCAAGAGTTATCATTTTTCTTGTAAGCAATGACGTTGTTCATGAAGATGTTCGTGAATAGGACAAGTACTTATAAAGTTACAGCCAACTTTAAGTTTCATGTTATAGTTGCATGTGAAAGGGACATAACTAAAACAATAATTATCATTTTTGTTGTAATCAATGTTGTTGTTTATGAAGATGGCATATTCTAAGTTTTGAGTGAATAGTTAAAGAACTTTCAAAGTTATAGGCAACATTAAGTTTCTTGTTAAAGTTTAATGTGAAAGGGGCGTAACTCATAAAATAGTCAAACAGGAGTTATCGTTCTTGTTGTAAGTGATAACATTGTTCATGAAGATGATATTTTCTAAGTATTAAGTGTTTATGAGCAGGTAAGCTAACAAACAACTGAGATTAAGTAATAAATAAAATATCTTTCTGAGATTATAAGCATTTCACATGTTTCAAGTGGAAACTTTTTTTTGTTCACTAAAAATTTAAATTTGACAAAAACGACCACTTTAGAATCAACACAATCTGATTGAAGTGTAAAAGTTTTACCTACCGTTCAAAATAAAAACAAAAAGAAACTTATAAGTGTAAAAATCAAAATATCCAATCTTGAAACTCGTATTCTTGTTCAATTTACGTAACCTTCAAGTCTCAAAATTTGCAAAAATACCCTGTTTGCAGTAAGTCCTCATTTTTACGTATATTAACTAAGAAACGATATATAAAATGTTTGATCTGCATAACACGATTTTTTTTTATCTGTGTCAACGTGTAATGTAACTATCTATATTGGTAACATAATTAGCCAGGTTATTATTTTGTGATATTTTTGCCAAGGTACACGTATGATGTGTTTAAGTCAGCTTAATCGAGTTAAAAAAGATTTACTTAAACAGTTGTAGGTATTTTTCATAAATATATCATTTTTGTAAAACCTTTACTATCTTATTAATACAAAACTTATAAATTATTTAATAAATAAAACCCCCTTTTTAACACATGTTATCAGAAGAAAAATAAAAAAGGAATGGTTTCCAATTTTTATCTCACCTACCCCATTTTGCGACTTTTGAATTTAGTGGTAATTATTTCACGTAGTAGTTGAAGTTATTTAACTCTTTGTTGTTTGGTGTATTGCAGTACAATAACGTCTTATTCTTAAAGCTTCAAATGCTATCATTTTCAATGATATCATATTCTTTTATAGCGAAAACAAATTGCCACACTTATAAGTTACTTTAAGATTGAGGGTACATTAATTTATATAAGTTTCGTTTAGTGTAGTATAGCCATAAGGTCATATAATTATAGTAAAATACGGCAGTTAAAACAGAAATTTAAGTTTCTATGTATTGTGTATTTAAAATAAATATGAAATCGGAATAATAAACCGGATACCTTTCAATTAGGCATATTCCTTTGTCTACTTCTGAAGCAGTTGGCGGAGGATGTTCAGATGACTGTTTACCTGGAGAAAAACAACAACATCATCATAGTTTTATCGGATAATATAAATTTTCATTTCATATAGAAAATTTAAAATTTATACAATATACCACATATCGACACTAAAGAAAATCCTAAGAAATTGAGAATTCATTTTTTCAGCGCGTCAAAACGTCACACATTACTATATAATAATTATAAGTTTGTGTTTTTAATTATATTTGATATCTACAATTCATCGTCTTTTCTAACATTAATATAGATGGGGAAAACAAAAAAATCTATTAGATTATGGCTGTTTACATTTATTGTAGAATTTATATGAAAAAAGAAAGATTCGAACATACGATTGAAAGAAACAATCAATAAATTTTATTCCAAAGGCATTAATATTACGACACATGTTTCGAATGGGTCATCTCAAATTATACTGGTGACCGATATTTATATTGTTAACCATTATTTTCAAATTGTTGCCAAATTTACCAATCTGTCTCCGTTATTCAATAGTTAAAATTAAAAATGTGTTGAAAACTGTACAAGAAATATTATAAAATTGTCACTCCTTAAACTTTGTTTTAACTATATGACGGCTCACCAATAAGCCAAATCATTATCAAAGAACATTTCAAACGGCACTTAAAGCTTTTGCATCACGCTCCGTAGCAATGGGAAGGAATGCAGAAACCTTTAACACAATCGATTAATCGAAGGTTACAATCGGAGGACCTTAACCGATTAGAATATTCAGACCAAACAAAACACAGTGCTAGTAACAAAATACATGTATGATTTCAAATAACTCTATTGTGGTATTATTTTTACAAATTGTGTTTATTACTGTATGACATCTTACATAGTGTAAGTCATTAACACTTATTATTTCAATCTCTATTAAGATTGTGAACAATGACTTGAGTAGGTGTGGTATTTTTAATCACAAAGGTTATGTAAAATTCTTCAATACATATGACACTTAATAATAAAATGTAAGATTAGTTTAATCGAGCCTGTCGATGGGAATAAGTTGAAACGCATATTATTGACCATGCCGACAAGCCATGGGTTAAACACAAGTAAACGACTCCAATCATGATCTATCCCAAAACATTGACCATAGTGCGTATGAGGGTGAACAAAGAACATTCACTGTTGTATTTTTTAGATAAATATCATTATAAGATCACTGGCGTATGGTCCCTTAATGACAATATAACAATAGGCTGAACGGATAATTATAGAGTTGTGATCAGGGATAAAAGTATTAATCCTGCGCATCACAAGAAACCCAAAACTAAAAAACTAAGCAGGAAGTGATTTCTTCACATTCTACACTCCTAAATTCGTCCCACCGTCTAGGTAGTTTTTTATGTGGAATAATATTTTTAAGGAATCGCGCGTAATGTGGTTGTAGCGTAACGACGTTCAACTAGATTCAAGGATTACATTAATAAGACAGCATCCTTCATCTTGTTCTGTCTGTAAGAGTCACTCATTAAAACGACTTTATCTCATCTTACCTCTAATTTCTCGAATTTTTGCATCAACTTTCTCCTGGCAGCCTTCGCAGAAGTTTCCTTTAGCGTTTATTTGTTGTTGGCATTTAGATCCATCTTTAAGTTTGGCACTACATAAGTTTGGTTTTAATACTGTTCCACACGCCGAGCAAAAATTTCCTTTTCCAATTTTCCCACAATTTTTATTTGGGCATTTCTTCCTCTGAAATAATTGCATACTCTCTCTACTTAGGAAGTCGTTACATGGTTGTTCTAACAGTTTCGGAATATTTAAAAACTGAATGGTTTACTTCTTCCTTTCAATTTTCAAACATTAATATAGAGGATACAACATGAGTGATCATTTTATACTGAAATTATTAAACGAGTCATCTAAATCGATATAAAACGAGGCTTTTGCCGAGTTTTATATCGATTTAGATGACGAGTTTAATAATTTCAGTATAAAATGATCACAAATGATGTATTCTATTTATCACATACCCTGAAAAAACAAGCAAAATCCATGAAATGTCCCTTTCTATCGCCTAATAGAGCGAACTTAAAACGTGTGTAATTCGGTCGTATCGGGTGATACATAAGCTAGTCCCAAAAGAATTTATCCTACCGTTTTCCCATTTGCCAAAATAAGTAAAAATAAATAAATGAAATTAACTGCGCTAGAGTCTAGATAAAAGAATCTATCATTTATAGGCTTCTGAAGTTGGGTTTTATTAAATAAATCGATCTAGTGTATGACGTCATTTGTGTAAACTTTCATAGCGGCATATGACAACATTGAAATTTGCTGGATATAAACTGGAAATTTGGATTGAAAATGTGTTTCTAGTGTTTTTATTTTGTTTCGGGGATGTTGTAAGATCACACCGTCGATGTTCTGAAAACGATGTCAGCGTCTGGGTCATTTTGTTTTCGATTTGAACGAAATGAAAATGGCTTCGTTGCTGTTGTTGAATTTCATCATAGACTTTCGCCATTGCTATCTTACGGAGTAAACCAGATGTCAGAAAGTTATATTTTCCACGGATATTATCAATATAAGGGATGCTTAAGATCCTTATAGAAATTGCTTGCTTGCCTGAAGTGGTCAGATGGCAAAAGTAAGTCATTTTCATAAATTTGTTTTGATCGCTGATAACGCGGATGAATAGTGATTCGGCTATGATATATAACTAGTTATATATCGAAAATATATAACGGGTGTTATTACACTCCCACACCGAAAGGTATGTGATAAAAATTTTTATTTTATTATAATGATATAATGTGTTTACCTCCAAACGCAACACTCACTACTGAGCTCCCAATTTGTTGTATAAGCTTATATTCTTACATGTACAGCCCTAGTGTAAAATAAATAGCGTATAAAGTAAAAAGAAAAGAATACATTTCAGTATGAATTCTACTGTCAGATAAAGTATCAAGTGTTCTTAATGAAATAAAAGCGATAAACACTGTATTAAAATAACGGATTTTCTTTTATTTCTATTGTGTTTCCTAAGCTGGTACCCGTATTGACATGATACCAACGGAAAAAGTTCCCGGTAAGTTTTGGCATCACGAAGTAGCATATGTTCAAACATTTTGATTTCATTTCATGCGATTTTCTATATCCCGAAAATTACGATTGAATCAACGTACTTTCTACTTATAAAAATTGTTAATTTCGGCAAAAATGTGTTTTACATGTAGCTAAGCCGCTCTTGAAAAAACAAGGTGTTATCTCGGTGATATCGAGGGCTTAGTGCGAAACTATTCTATCTGCTTCATATTTCTATACAGGATAAAATAGTTTCGCACTCAGCCCTCGATATATAATTGTATCCTACACAGTTAAACACATCTTCTCTCGCATTTATTGAAAAATAAATATAGGTAAACTGATAACGATAACACAGCGTTTAGGCAGCGTGTAATATGCTTTTTTATTGTTTTCATGTTAACAAATATAACAACTTGCAGAAGTTGTTGTTTATTATCTTAAAGAATTTTTTTTTGCAGCAATTCTATAGTTTCCCGAACAATTATCACCGCACAAGGGCTGAAGCATCAAACAAAACATTTAAATGAGTTAATTGCGCATAAATAATGTTTTAAACAAAAGCGTAAAGAATATGTGTGTCCTAAATGTAAGTATAAACTCTCTTCGTCATTTATGACAATTATATGCTTAACCGTCAAACATATTGCTCTTGCACTATCTTTTCCCGACTTTAAAATACAAATGAATATGTTAACATTTCGCAAGAAAGTTAACCTCCCTGACTCTGTATTTCAATGTGGAAATTCTATAGATTCTATGCATGTCATGCAACAAAAACATTTAAATAATTGATGTTAGATGATAAACGCAACAATTTGTGTAGATTTTTAAGATTTAATGAAATATTTAGAATTTCATAAATGTGTATAAATACACGGGGATTTCGTTTTCAGTTACTCTTAAATATGTCAGTTTACCTTAGAGTTAATCCATATAATTTGACCAATTTTGGTACAGGACGAACCAAATTTCCTATGTATGTAATTGCAAGCGTAAGATCATTGTATTTAAAGTGACAACGATTTAACGATGAAAAAATACGATTGATGAAATGACCAAGTAGTTTCAAAAGAGATAATGTTTTAGTAAACAGTGAATGAAGACGGACAACAGGCGACGGAAAACGAACGACAATTTTGCAACATGATTTAGGTCATCCTTGTCCTGCGGACCAGTAGAGCTTAAACGATTCACTTTGCTATGTAATTGGTAAGAATCGACTAAACAAAGAATGTATTTTGATAACATGACTGTGAAGAAAACTGTAGTGCGATTTTACATAATGATCTGCGGATGAACTTTTAAATAAAAGACACTTGGAATATTATGCAAAATAGGTAATTAACTAATCTATAACAATAATAGAACATTGCGGTATCTCTAGAAGTTGGCGTACTTTGCCTATTAAGGAATTATACAGTATATAAAAATATATATAATACATATAAAAAAATACTAACACTTAATTATCAAGAAACATATCAATTTTTAAATTGAGACTAAATTTTTTCGATAAAAGCGTTTCGATACCATTGGAGTTTTCTCTTTTGCAGTCTTTAGGTGGTGTATGAGACTGTCATTTTCAGCTCTCAAAGAACTTTCTGTATTAGCTGTCTGTAAAAAAGATAACTGATAAACATAATCAAATTAAAAACACGACTTTTCACACTTAGGCAAGAATAATCCACAGTCATAATAAGAACAAATTTGGTAGGTTACCGACATGGTGTTCTGTATGCTGCATCTACCGCTGCTCGCTATGCTTACCTTATACTAACATAATTATCTGGAAGAGTTTGGCGGGGCTTAAAGAATGTATGAAGGTTTGCAGGGAAATAACGTAAACAAGAAGCGCCGCAATGCGACGAAATCAGGTTTTCAACGACCTAGTTTAGACATCTGAGTTTGAATCCAGAGTTGCAACTTGATACATACATATACACACAAAGTATTGTGTCAAAAGGCCAAAGCAAACTCGTGCTTTTACGCAGAAAATTAATTTCTATTCTCTTGATCAGAGAAACCTGGGTCGCAATCCAAAGCAGTCTCTTGATATAAGCTACACATACACCAAGTTTGAGTCGATAGGCCAAACCAAGCTCAAGTTATTGAGCGGAAACTGAATTTCTATTTTTACCATGTGACCTTGACCTTGATAAGAGACCCATAAGCTGCCTCATGATATAAGCTACACATACACCAAGTATGGAGTAAATGGGCCAAAGCAAGCTCAAGTTATTGACGGAAACTGAATTTCCCTTTCAAGCCAAAGTGACCTTGACCTTGATTAGAGACACCTAGGTAACAATCACACGCTGCCACTTGATATAAGATACCTATATACCAAGTCTGGAGAGAAAAGGCCAAAGCAAACTCAAGTTATTGAGCGGAATTTGAATTTCCATTTTTACCAACCTGAAGTTGACCTTGACCTTAATTAGAGACACCTGGGTGTCGATTCTAAGCAGCCTCTTGATATAAGCTGCCCATACAACACGTTTTGAGTCAATCGGCCAAACCAAGCTCAGGTTATTGAGTGGAAACTGAATTCTACCTTTAGCAACAGTGACCTTGACATTTACTAGAGATACCATTGTAGCAATCCAAAGCTTCTTTAAATATAAGCTACATATACACCAGGTTTAAAGTCAATAGGCCAAACCAAACTCAAGTAATTGAGCGGAAACTGAATTTAATAGTTTTAGCAACAGAGACCTTTACCTTGATTAGAGACACTTGGGTAGCAATCCCAAGCTCCCTCTTGATATAAGCTACCCATACAGCAAGTTTGGAGTAAATAGGCCGAACTAAGCTTAAGTTATTGGGCGGAAACTGAATTTTTTTTAACAACAGTGACATTGACCTTAATGAGAGACACTTGAGTAGCAATCACACGCTGCCTCTTGATATAAGCTACCCATATTCCAAGTGTGGAGTCAGTAGGCAAAAGCAAACTCAAGTTATTTAGCGGAAACTAATTTGTTTTAGCAACAGTGACCTTGACCTTGACTAGAGACACTTGGGTAGCAATCCCAAGCTGCATCTTGCTATAAGATACCTATACACCAAGTTGGTGCGAAAAGGCCAAAGCAAACACAAGTAATTGAGCGTAAACTGAATTTATGTTTTTAGCATCAGTTACCTTGACCTTGATCATAGATACCTTGGAAGCAATCCCAAGCTGCCAAACTGAATTTCTATTTTAGCAACAGTGACATTGACCTTGATTAGAGACACATGAAAAGCAATCCCAAGCTGCCTCTTGATATAAGCTAGCCATACAACAAGATTGGTGTCAAAAGGCCGAAGCAAACTTAAAGTTTTGAGGGGAAACTGAATCTCTAGTTTAGCTACATTGACCTGGACCTTGAATAGAGACACTTGGGAAACAATCCTAAGCTGCCTCTTGTTATAAGATACATATACACCAAGTTTGGAGTGAATAGACCAAAGCAAACTCAAGTTATTGTGCGGAAACTGAATTTCTACTTTAAGCATCTTTTTTTACCTTGACCTTGATCACAGACAGTTGGGTAGCAATCCGGAGCTGCCTCTTGCTATAAGATACCTATACACGAAGTTTGGAGTGAATAGACCCAAGCAAACTCAAGTAATTGAGCAAAAACTAAATTTTTGAATTACACATATACAAACACGCACACACGCACGCACGCACACACACGCACGCACGCACACACACACACATACACACACTAAGTTTAGCATCGATAGGCCAAAGCAAACACATGTTATTAAGTGGAAACTGAATTTCTATTTTAGTAACAGTGACCTTAACCTTGACCAGAGACACCTGAAAAGCAATCCCAAGCTGCCTCTTGATATAAGCTACCATATACACGGAAACTGATTTTTTATTTTTAATAACCCTGATCTTAACCTTGACCAGAAACACCTGGGTAGTACTCCCAAGCTGCCTCTTGATATAAGCTACCCATACACCAAGTTTTGTGTCAATAGGAAAAAGCAAACTGAAGTTATTGAGCGTTTTTTTAGCAACATAGACCTTGACCCGACTTGTCCCAATTGCAATCTCAGCTAGGTCTTCATGCAAGCTTGCTATATCTAAAGTTTCATCATGATTGGTTTATCTAAACCGAAGTTATCGACCGGAAACCCTCAGTTGCCACCCGCCCGCCCGACAGCCATTCCTTAATTAAATAACCAGGATTTTCGTTGTAACATATAAACTCGATATATTTCTTTAGTCCCTGTCAGTGTGTATTTGATGATTTGTCCCCAAGCTCCGGTCTCAGTGAGGTTATTGATTACCCACCTTTTTGCTTGACAATCCTACGAGATTCTATGTTTCATATGTTTTTTGTGTTATTGCACGCAACCCTGTCGAAGCGATGGTTGGATTGAAGCTAATTAACCAACAACGTTTACTTTGTTAATATGAAAATCTGTTGGCAAGTGTTTAGTTGTTGCACTTTAAAATCTGTTTTAAACCCCCAGTGGCAAATCGTTTTTCCCCTGGCAGTTCCGATGTGGTAACCCATAGGGTTCTGAATTTCGTTATTTGTTTGTGTTGTTTATATTAAAATTGATTATCATTTTGACTATACGTTTCCGATCGGCTGTTTAGGGAAAAAAAGGTGAAATATGCATATCAGGAATATCTAAAACAGACGCCATAAACAATAACGAGTTAGGACTCAATGGTATAACGCCTTGGAGCGGACAGTGGCAAAACAATTTGCCACTGGGGATTTCAACCAGGTTCCTGGATGCACCAGCTTCACACTTGCCCCAAACAGTTTCTCATATGAACAAACAACTTTAACCCGCCCATCAGCTCAACAATTTTGCACGCAAACGCACACCAGCATAAAAACAAAATAAACTATTACCATGATTACATAGCCATAGGGGTGGGTACTCAATGGTCTTACCGAGACCAAAACACCTGTAGTCAATAAGCAAGAACACGATCTATAATTACAAAAATTTCCCAATAAACCTTTATAAACTCTTAAATACCCTGCCACCGTCGTGCAAACAAAAAGGTAAGCATAATGATTAACTGTAGATGGGGTAACCACCAGGCATGAAGAGCGCTGCAGAATATCATGTTAGTAACCCTTCTTTTGAATTAAGATGGTTTTTTACGAATAACGCGGAGAAATTAATATGACCTTTTATTTTCTTAAGTTTATAAATTTAATCTACATAAAAAACCGGCTGTGAAATTCCTTGTAGCAGCAATGATTTCAAACTGCACCTGTATTTTTGAATTAAATCTTGGTATCGGCGATATAAAAGTTTTTCTGTTATGCAACCATTAAAATATGAACATCATTCCAAGCTCTAGAAAAGCGAACAGGCTATGAGATATAAAGCCCGTAAGGTGTTGCACGAGGAGCATTGCAGTCTAAAACAGAAAATTTACTGTATTAAATTAAAATAATCTCTTTTATCATCCATTTTAGTAATGACGCATCGTTTTTGAACAGAAAGATTAAGATCAAGAAAATTTGATTGCTTATCTGAAGTGTTTGCTTTATTAAGTTGTTGTTCATTATAATTATTATTTATTATTATTTATTAACCAGAGATTTCAAATGACAAGCGATAAGGTTTGATTTTCTCTACCAAACGTTTTTATAAGGAGACTCGTAAGCTGGTCTCTTACTAAACAAGTAAATATGTTAGCTAATGCTAATGATACCCCCGCTGTGAGAAATATGACTTTCGAAATATAATTTGGATTTTTAAAAAAAGATGCCCTTTGGTTTAAGTAATGTACCTATAAAGTGACAAAGATGCCCTTTGGATTGTGTAGTGCACCTGTATAGTAACATGATCTAAAAATAGTCGGTAAACAGGAAGTAGATGAGCAAGGAGCATAAAATCACTTTACATGAAATGGGACTATAGGATAAAGCAATATGCAAAATATCAGGCTGCTGCATTTATAGTTGCTCAGAAAACTGCAAAGGAGATTTTGTTACGGATAGACGGAAGGACGAACGGACGGACGGACGGGGTACAATTACCGATATAAGGGAGATAAGTATACACAGAAGATAAATAATAAGTAGACAAAGAGAACCCATAAAAATTATTGATATATATTTCTTTTAAACGTCACTTTATTTATAACAGACCAAAATAAAGTTTTGACAGTGGTTTCAATTTTTTTTCGCAATTACTTATTACATGTTCTTTTATAGCTATAAGACAAGATGTTAAGAGCATGGATAATTTAGTAAGTATGCAAGAACTACAAGTTGCAATAAATCTTGCTTTGTACGGTATTTGTACATTTTAGGCAACTAATACATAGTGGGTACTTTGTCTTGTTTCGGCTCAACACCGATTATAAAGTTTGTATTTTGTAGAGTGTGTGCAATATCACTATCACTCTCCGATGAAGAAGTAAGTGTATAAGCATTAGTACCATTAAGATCTTCAGTTTGAATATTAATATAGTGAAAACGCCACAATATAATTACAGGAGGAAGTGAAGTCTGAATGTTACCAGATTCATCATATGGATCTTTTTAATGGTTTAAATCAATTCAGTTTCGGAGAAAAAGATTTATGCATACGTTATTTTAATATCTATAGAACAGATAAAAGCAACACCAGCGCGGAGGATATATAGCAGGTATAGGTAACATGATGTTCAACATTGTTATTAATCATATATCATTTTTTATAACTGAGGCTTCATTTGTTGACAGGTTTTAAGAATACCTTATAAACTTCCTCCTTTGCCTTCTGTAGGTCTTGTTTGAGACGTTCATTTTCAGCTCTCAAAGAACTGTCTGTTTCAGCTGTCTGTAAAACGATAAATGATAGCTGCGTAGATATATATCACTCGGGGCCTCGTCATACGCATTACGCATCTGAACTCCGCCCCGTGATTTATCCTGCGATAAATCACCGGAAGCTATTGTTTATTTCTTAATTAGGTATACATGTATCACAATAATATTTTAACAAGTGTTCATAGTTTATTATGTTTTCGTCATTTAACTAGAAAGAACAATTCAAAATGTTTTTATATTTTATTATCATAATTAAAAATGCATAAGAAGTATTTCCTTATTTCTTCGAGAGATTTTAAAACGTAAAAGATTAATTGTGAACGCAGGTTTGTAGTATTCATTTGATAAAATGTCAACAGGTTAATATTAATATAATTCCCCTCTTCAACAAAGACCTGAAGGTAACTCGTAGATCCAACTCCAGTTACATTGCCACTTTTGAGTAGTTGGGCCATTAGAGGGGTTCTATCAATCCTTGCAAAGGATTAGTTGTAAAAAACGTGAAACATTCGTTTCAGGAATAGACACACGCAGAAAGCTTACATCCCGCAAACAAACAAAAAGCAGAGAGGAAAAGAGAACATGAACAATTAATGAAATCAAAAAATGAGGGCTAACCGCTTTGGAACTGTAAGTTGCAACACAATTTAACATTGGGGGTTTAAATCATGTTCTAGGGTGCGCCAACCACAAACTAGTCTTAACAGGTTCTTATATAAATTATAAAAAAATTGTCTTGCTGAACATGCTCCAAACCCTCCAACATCGCTACAATCTTGCAGGCAAAAAAAAAACAACATAAAAAAGTATAAAACATACGAAGCAAATTACATTGTCATGCTAAATTGGCCTTACTTACTAAGATCTGAACACCTTCAGTCAAATCAACAAACGCACTATAGCACAATATAAAATATTTTGAAACCAGCACTCGAAATGCAAAGAGAAGTTCGCATATAGTCTTGTATAGTTTGACATATAGTATTACAGAAAAAGACCATGTGCTTATTCAATGTTTTTTAATCTTTATGTCGCATCTTAGTATCAAAGTTTGAATACCACGTTAATATATGACTATAAACTGAATTATCCGTGTTTGTCTTGCAATTGTATTAGAATTTGATTTATTATCGTTATTACCGTAATTCGCCATTGCTCGAAACTGTTCGTTATTGATGGCATTGTAGATTGTTTAGACTCTTTCTTAAAGCTCGATGTGAAATGCAAACCCTCTTGTCCAGTTATCACTGCAAAAACAAAGCATCTTTAAAAAAGAAATCGTTTTCCGTTTGACCGAATTTATAAGAACTTTTATTAATGAATTAATTTTTGGTTTTATATACCCGAAAAGTTAATATAAAGCAGCTGTGCGGACACATTTGTTTAGATTTACACTAGTGTTGCACTTTGTTATGGACAAAGACGGTCTTCAGACTATTTCCAAATGGAAAGCATTTGTTTAACAAAAGCACCACTCTAACTATTGAATTGACGACAATGTCTTTATTCTTGTGATGTCTGCAAAAAAAACAACTCCGCTGTTAAGTTGCTGCAAACATGCGTGTCACTATTTGCTATCATTTCGTCAATGTGACTGTTCAAACACTCATTCGAAAGACCGTGAAATCACTAATTCTTTTAGTTTTGCCACTGACCGTTCCAAGACGGTATCCCCAAAGGTTCTCTTTTTCGTTAGTGGTTTGTGGCGTCCTATTTGAATTGACATACTTATAACAAACATGCTCTCTCTCTCTCTTCCTCTCTTCTCTTCTGCTGCGTGGGGAGGCTGTGTTTTGTGGGTGTGGCGATTCCTGATATGCATATATTAATTTTTTTCACTAAATATACATGTAATCAGTAAAATAATCCGTCGTCGTTGTCATGCAGTGATGATAATAATCAATTTCCGATCAATCATTGTTCATGGATTCTCCCGGCAAGCTCAATCGGTGGCGTTGTCGGAATTGCAGAGCTAGGCGCTATCGCCGTGACGGTACGGGTTCGCTCCCCAGAACAGGAAATATCAATTAAAATTCACAGTATCACACTCTGTTCAGTGTGGCGGCATAAAAAGTCTCCCCATACAAATAGTCAGTACTGTTAGCAGTAAAATAATCCGTTACCGATGTCATACAGTTGACTTAATTCGCTCATACTTTCTGTCTTTACGCCATTTTCCTGGAAAAAAATTATTTCGATTTTTAAGCGATATACATGTATTATGCAAAGTGACTAAGTCTAAGAAACAGACATTTAGTTCTTGTACGTTACCTTTTTCACTTATTGCGTTCTCCGAAATGCTGGATCGATGTGGTAATTTGAATTTGTCGATCAACAGCTTGGACTCAGACTCAAGTACAGTCTCAAATTCTTTGCCGTCAAAATGAGAAAGTGGCTTGAACGTCAATAAAACAGAAGTTGACCCTCCATCTTGTTCATAAAGTTCCTTTCTGTCGGCATCGTTATACTGGCCTTCACTGTAACCTTGTCCAATACTGAAATGTCCCTTTTCTTCAGCATTATCTTAAAAGAGAGCACTTGCGATAACAGAACTGTTTTCTTACTTGTACTTATTTGAAGTTTCTTTTAATAAAAAAACCATCGATCGATACGAAGTGTAAGGGAATATTATGGTATTTAATAATTTCCGCTTCGTTCTATTAACCAGGATATCTGCATCATGTTGATTAATCTCCACGACTTACTACAAAGAAGATGAGAAACTGAAATTTCAAATTCTATTGAAACAGACAGGCAAATGCAATACCCTACTAAAACCGAAAAAATGTATACTACTATTGCAGCCAGTATATCAGATTTAAATTATATACTGAAAATTACTTTGAATATCCATCTCAAAACTCAATTGTTTCACGTCCATTTCCCAAAAACATGTTTTCTGCATCAAAAGAGGTTAAACATTCGATTTTAGAATCTGCCATTGCAGAAAATACCTTTGACGCTAACAAACTTTTTACAAAGACTGATCTTAAAGAAGATCAACTGTCCGAGGGTCTCATAAATCTATCGTGATTGGAAGGAAATTTGACAAAGATCTGCTGACAGTCAATCTACTTCAGTTAGCTCTTGAAACCAAATGGACACATACATTGAATTAGGTTCAATGGTATCCAGACGCGAAATTCCTCTAAAATATGACATTTGTGACTTGCGGTCACTTCTTCAAAATATCAATGTTCAGCTTTATTTCAAATGAGAAGCCATCTGAAAAGTCACGAAATAAATATTTGTCTGTCGATAAGTCAACCTATGGAGAAACAACTGCAAATGAAATCCAGATCGAGGACACATCATAACTGAAGTAAAGAATATCCAGTGTTTTATTACATGGGGCTCAGTTTGAAAGGAATTTAGTTTAGACCTCTCAAATATGCTAATTTGTGTTCATTTTACAACAATATATATCAACGTTCTGAACGTACTACACAAATAATATAGTTCGCCCAATCTACATTGTTTCACACATGATAAATTCAAATTAATTTTAAACCTATCATCAGACGTATAATTTAGGTTAAATAACCAATATTGGAGGCACACATATTCGCAACTAATCTTAGATTCTTACTGAACTGTGAAATGCTTGCGTACATTCTTCTATCGTTCAGTGCTTAAACAAAATGACCGATTTTCTACATGGCTGTATCTGACTATTTAGGAGTAAATAGTATCACAGTAACACTGCCTAAATGCGATTTACTAATCACAGAACCATTTTCCTACAAATATGCATTTAATTTGATTGTTTAGTGCAAATATCAGAGCCGAGGTCACTTGTTTTTATGTTAGCAACAAACTAAACGTTAGCGTATAATTCAACAACTTCCTTTCGTTTCGGGTAACTGTAGGTTATACACTGTGAAAACTAACAAATTAAAATATTGACATTACATTTTGTCCTTAAAAGTATTCATTGACCACGTATGAAAGTACATGAAGTAGGTATAAAAACTTTGTAAAATATAAGGTAAAATTTTATATTAATTTAAATCACACAGCTACTCTTCGTAATAGAAATAGTTTGCATGAAGCATTTTCGGTTATATGAGACATCACTAACCTATATCATGTTATATACATATACTTAATAAGATCTCTTACTCGGTTATGTAATTTCACTTACCTACACGCCAGGGCTTTTCCGGCAATTATATCATTTTAGATCATTTACCTATATCAAGTAAGATCATTTACTTCTATCATCTTGTAAGATCATTTGCCTGTATAACGAAATATCATTTATAAATACCACGTAAGACCACTAACCTATATAATCATGAAGCACTTGACATAAATCGTCCTCGTATAAAATCATTTCGAGCTGAAATTCTTCAAAACTCAAATAACCTTTCGATGCTTTTTCTAGTTCGTCTACACAAATATCCAATTCTCCACTGATGTAATCCGAGTAAAATGAAAACAAAGATTTATTAAGTTCAAACTGAACATGCAACAAAATGCACCCCTTTTCAGCTTTCACAATCTCGTAGCCTTTCTCTTTGAAAGTTGTGTAAAACCTTTGAATTACATCTCTCAATCCATCCAGTGTCTTATTCGAAAGATCGCTTAGCTCCGGAGTTTGTTCGATTACTTCGTTAAACAAGGCTATCATGACTTGAGTTAAATGTTCATCTGTCTCATTGTTGGCGTTCATAGGTTTCAGTTTAACTGAAAAAAAACCCATAGTACTTTAGGTTAATGTAACTTGATCCAAGAAAAGAGTGTGTGAGATTGATGCACCCAAATAGTTATCTGAAAACTAAAATTACAAAACATGCAACAATTTTTCTTAAAATTAAACCGATCTGGTTGTTGTAGTGGAAAAAGTGCTGAATTAAATATGTATAGATCTTAAGATATTTTATGTGCGGATATTACGTTGTTTTTAATGTGGCATTTTCTTATAAGCATTTTAAATAATTGCTGACTACGGTCCTAAAGTTAAAGACAGTTTTCTAGTGTTACAAATCATTTCCGTTTTGATACAGTAACAATCACCAACTATTTTATAAAAGTTTTCATATTTTACTTAATGTATCATATTCTTATTTATGAGAGATTGTGACTTGTTGCAAAACTATTATTTCATTTTATCTCCAATGTCAAAAGTTAAAATATGTGTATGTGTATGCCAGAAACTTACTTTTTATTCGCAATTCAATCATTAAAATGGGCGTCAGGCATAATAACAGCTATTAATACACCAAGAATTTGTCGCATGTGTTTCTTAAATAAGAGATACTGTACGTCATTTTCGCAGATTATATTAAGATTCAAAACGTAAAAGCATCCAGGTCAATCTTTGCAACAGACTTAAAACGTTATATTTAAATGTCTGCCTTATCGTATTATGTCAATTTGAAAGTGCATCGAATGTTCATACTTGTCTCCACTTTTGGTTATACAATCAAAGCCAAAGTAAGACGTATTTATTATATGTTAAGCTCAATTTAACATGTTTTTAAGACTAAGTTATCAAAATGAAGCACTGATCATTTTGTAGCAATATTACAACATTAAAATAGATGAAAAGGGAACTTTGAAAGCCACCGAACACGACAAATATGAAAGTACTGCAGGCTCGGTTTGATTGAGCCTGTTCATGGGCAGTAATGGAAATTCTTATTACTGCCCACGCCGCCTAGCCCCGGGTTGAGCGCAACTCAGTAATTACACCATTAAATAGTACAATTTCGATCCATCCCAAACGATGGTATGCATATGGCGGTGAACATGGAACCTTCAATGAGGTATTTTCAGATTAATACCATTCCATGTTCAGCGGCGTATGGTCCCCAGATAAAATAATGGGTTTGCCCTAAACGAGAAAACAATGGGCGGAACTAAACAGAATAGAATTTTGACAGGGGATCTTAGAATACAAATCCTGCATATCACAGACTACGCCAAAGGCAAAATTTAAAAAAGCAGGAAGTATATCCTTGGGGGTGATTGGACAATATCCAAATCAATATTGGCTGGGATATTGAAACCACCTATCTATAAACTGGCCGAAATATTAAAAGAAAGGAATTTTAGAAGTACTATAAACATAGTACATAAGTATCGTGCTCAACGACCTTCAAAGGACATAACTGATAACAGCACTGATTGAATGTACGGGGAGACTTTTTACAGCCGCCACACAGTTTAATAGAGCTGACATTTACGTTGTTGTCGTCGTATACGATAAAAAGGATTTTTATTGTAATACACTAAAAAGATATTTACCAAAAGCGACAACAGATGCATATACATATTAATCACTTCAGATTTTCATTTTGTCAATTCTGAACTATTTTTTAAATTTTGGCGTTATAATTTTTTATATTAGATAATATAATTTTCAAAATGGCCGCGTGTTCACAAGACTGGATAGTGTTACATGAATTCATATTGGTCCTGTTTGTTAGCCAATCAGATTCCTCAAGTCGCATAACATGCTAAGCATATCTCGTATTGGCTAAAAAATTCTTAACTTATTCATTGAGGCTGTGTCTGCTGGATGTGGCCATTCTTGGTACATGCATATTTCACTTTTTTATTGACCCAGTTTACGCTATGGATTTGATGTTGTTTATATGAGGCGGACAGTTTTGCACATATACTGGTCAATAAATTTATAAAACTTTATTTTAAATACATTTATAAAACATCTATAAACGTTATTGATTTAGAGATTTTGACAAAACAAGAACAAATATAGAATGCTTATTGTTCTAAAAAGATAGGCAACTTCGCCAACCGTGCCAAAAAGTTGTAGGATATCCGATATGCGCTGCGTGTTCTTTTAAACTCAGTGTATTCAAGTCGTACCGAATGAGATCGAATCCGCTCCGGCGACAGCTAAATAGCGTTAGTAATTCCTGCTTATTTTAAGAAAATAAATGTGAGTCACGGAACTTAAAACAGAATAAAGCACCAATTGGAGACTATAAACACTTAGTCTAGTTAAGATGTTTTCTCAGTAAAAAAAAGCTGTGATTCCTTTTGCAAACAACATTAGATCCTCATTTGGTAACGACTTTATTAGCAACATGATTTTTTGATTCATGAAAAAAAACGAGGCTTACTCCAACGACTGTTTGGTTTTTTTTTCACGTCCTGGTGATTGTGTATTGATCTCGCAGAACGAGAGTTGTACACACCATTTCGAACGCCGCTTAAGTATACATTGTGGCATTTTGCGTTCTCTTTTTGTTCAAGCTCGGTTGTTTTATGACATTTAATATCAAACATCGGGACTCGAAAATGGTCAAAAATCAATTATAAACATTTTGGTTTTAGGTTTATGAGTTGCAGTTACCAAAAACAGCTCCATCAGACAATGATAAAAGGCTGTGCATTGTTGAGATTTCTGGCGTTGATAGAAGGGTGCTAAATGCATAGAAGTTGAGGTTGTCCTCAATGACAGAAACGCGTATTGTTTATTTACTGTATGCACATATTTTAATCAGCAAAGGCCGAAAATCTTATTTACCTTTATTTTATTTTTTTTGAAAAAAAAAACAACAACAAAACAAACCAACAACATTGAAACATTTCATTAAAGCGTTGTTGTTTGAATTATGAAATCAATCTACATGTACAAACAGTGCTAGTGGACTGTATAAATGTGTTCTCATAGTGTCGTTATGATTCATAATCAATCTGTGTAAAATTATCTGCTACCAATCTTTTAATATTGTTTATGCGCTTTCTGCTTTGCTTACTGTTTAATCTCTCGTCAAAGCCAAAACACATTAATCTATTTAAATATTACATTATAGTTAAATATATTTACCTGGAACTGTCGTTGGTGGTCTTGGATGCCCATTGTCTTTTGAAGCAATCAACTGTTTTAACAAACTCACAACTTCGGTTTGCCCTGTACAAAAGAAAAATTCAAAGATCATTAAAGCCTGGGGTTCAAGTCCCGGTCTTACATAATATCATTTTAAATATAATTAAACAAGATTATATAACATAAAAAGGCTTAAGCTGTACCTTTCATTACTAGGTTTCTTGTCTCGGTATTTTCAAATGTTACTGTATTCCGAGTCTCTTCTCCTGATTTCTTGATGTCATCACACGAAAGTTGAAGTGCTTGCATAGCCTGTGATAATTCATAATCTGGTACCTCTCCAGCATTCGACTTCCGGAACATTTCTTGGATCGTAGTTTCAAGTTCTTTGTCTCTGAGCTCCTTCAGAACCTCATCATATATATATTGTATATGTTTCACATAACGATTATACTTTGCGTCATCGATATTCGAATCACCAAGATGTGCCAACTCATTACGTAGTGTTTGTAAATCAGACAATTTCTTTTCCAAGTCCTTGCTAAGTTCACATGTCGCTTTCAGAATTTTTAAGACAAGGGATAAGTCCCAATACGATATGTTTGTTTGCAAGCCTCCAGCTGGGAAAAGTACTTGTTCCGAGTTTTGATTGAGATTAAGTGTTCTTATCTTTTTAATGTTAACTTTTAGAAACATATCCACTGTCCACGTTGCAGGATCCTCGTTTTGAGGTCTCAATTCCGTGTATCGTTTTCGGAAAAGGGCTCGGCATAATTTTGTTCCGACATGTTCTGTCAAGTAGCTGAGATTTGAGACTTTTGCTTTATTTGACATCGCCATTCTTCATTCTGTATCGAAAATGAATATATAGAATTTTGCAGCAAGAATATATTAAAGAAATATATTATGTTTAAACCTCATATTTTCTTGTATCTATCAATAAAATTAAAAGTTCTGTTTACGTCCTGTAAAGAGTTTATGAAGGTTATTGACTCGAAATACTCTGGTCTCGAAAAGATAATTGAGTACCAGCCCATTTAGCTTTGCAATGCCGTTAGCTTTATGTTTCAGATGTCTGTGTGCTTTTGCATGCAACATTGTTAAGCTGATGGGTGGGTTGCAGTTTTTTCACCAAGACAACTAGTACATGTTTGTTAATTTTATAACCTGTTGAGGGCAAGTGTGAGGTTGCTTCACCCTAGAACCTGGTTTAAACCCAAATTGGCAAATTGTTTTGCCACTAATCAATCTAAGGCAGTAACACCAAGGGTTCTTTTTTCATTAATTGTTTTTACATACCCAACGTTTAAAGTACGTCAGAAACCATTTAAGCTTGATCTCAATTCCATATTTAACTTTGCTCCGTTTCTTCCACTCCATATTTTGATGAGTTGATAGTAAAGAGAAAAGCTATTTCACGTTTTAATAATCAGTTATCTGCTTTTATTATTACGCAACCAGGGATACCGGAAAAGCACTTTATCGTACTTATAATGAATACAAGGAAGTGATTTAAAAACAACAAACTTAAACGATTTTGAGCATAAAAGTTGTTGATTTTTTTTTAAATTTAAACAATGTAATATGCATATCTGGAATGGCCACATTCAGCATACACAGCCTCCCCACAGCCTCCCCACACAGCCAAAAAGTAGAGAGGAAAAGAGAGCATGGCATTACAATAATCAGTTTCAAAATGGACGCCACAAACAATTAACGAAAGTGAGAACTAGAGGGATTACCGCCTTGGAACGGTCAGTGGCAAAACAAATTGCCACTGGGGTTTAAACCAGGTTCTAGGGTGCACCAACCTCACACCCAACAGGTTCTCGTATCACAAAACAAGTACAAATTGTCTTGGTGAAATAACTCCAACCCACCCATCAGCTCAACAATGTTGCATACAATAGCATACAAACATATAAACATAAGAATTCAATAGCATTAATAGCCAAAGAGCGGGTACTCAATGATCTTACCGAGACCAGAGCACCTGGAGTAAAATCAGCAAGAACACGATAACAGGGATAAAAGAAAAAAATCGAGATTCTAGGTTCTTTTAAGAAAAGATTTCCCCATAAACCTTCATAAACTCCTAAACCCCTGCCACCGTCGTGCAACCACAGAGGTCAGCATAATGATCAACTTAATCACCAGGCCTGCAGGGCGCTGTAAAATATCATGTTGGTAACCTTTCTTTTTAAATTTACAGATGGTTTTTTATGAATACCCGGGAGAAATTAACATCGCCTTTTATCTTCTTAAGTTTTAAAATTAAATCTCCATAAAAAATGGCTGTGAAATTCCTTATTGCAATAGTGATTTTTAACTGCACTTGTATTTATGAGTTAGATCTGGATATCGGCGATAAAACTTACATAAGGTTTTCCTTAATTTGTGAAACATGTACCGATAACCTTGTTTTAAACGTTTTTCTGTAATGCAAAGATTACGTTCATTGAAATCATTCACATCGTTGCAAGCTCTTGAAAAGCGAACAAGCTGTGAGATATAAACCCCGTCTAGAAACGAAAAATTTACTATATTAAAATTAAAATCATCTTTTTTGTCATAAATTTTAGTAGTGACGTAACCATTTTCAATGGACAGATTTAAATCAAGGAAATTTGCTTGCTTTTCTGAAGTGTTTGCTTTATTAAGCTGTAGTTCTTTAGGATAAATCTTATTAACAAGTGATGAAAAATGGTTATTATATATATTTAATAAGCCATTAAGGTACATCGAGGTGTGTTTAAAAGCTGTAATAATACCATCTTGATGTTCGGTAGAAAGAGATAACATAAAATCTTTTTCATAACAGTATAAAAACATATCAGCAACAAGGGGTGCACAATTAGTACCCATTGGAATGCCTATTACTTGTTTGTAAATAGAGGTACCAAATCTCAAATTAAAATTATCCAATAAAAATGAGAGCGCCTGGATAAGGTCTTAACAGGTCCATGAAGTATAATTATCATAAGAACCATCTGTGAAGAATGCCCTATGTTCATTACAAGCAATAAATGTTTTATTTTCTCTAGCAAAAGTTTTTCAATGAGACTGGTTAGCTTGTCTCTTATTAAATTATGAGGGAGAGAAGTATACAAGGTAGAAAAATCATATGTAGACAAACAGAACGCCTGAAAATAATTTGATTTAAGTTTCTTCAAAACGTCATTTGAATTTTTTTATAGACCAAAATAAATTTTTGCCAGTAGTTTCAAAAACTTTTTCGCAATACCTAATTACATGTTCTTTTATAGCTGTAAGACAAGATGTTAAGAGCACTGATAACTTTGTTGTTGTACAAGAACTAGAGTTAGCGATAAATCTTGCTTTGTACGGTGTTTTGTGCATTTTAGGCAACCAATACATAGTAGGTACTTTGTCTTGTTTCGGCTCAACACTGATTCTAAATTTTGTAATTTGTAGAGTGTGTGCAGTAACAATATCACTCTCAGATGAAGAAGTCAGTGTATAAGCATTAGTGCTATTAAGCTATTAAAGAAAGTATAACCCGAAAGTAAGTTTTCATTGACTTCCTTGAACACCCTAACATTATTTTGACAAATTGGCACTACACAATGTAGACCAGCATATACTTATTTTAGGTATGAGTTGCTTTGGTATATTGGCCCCGAATTTTAGAGTTCTCATGCAAACGGTTTTGCTTTTGTTTTAGTATGTGCTTGGTAATAAGCACACGAATTAGACTAAATTGGGCTGGCAAACATTAGTACATACTTAGATAAATAAATTTTTTCACTAAAATCAAGGTAGCAATGAGTATTTCCCCAAAAATTCTTTATTAAAAAATTTGAGCCAGTTTTCGCCAATAACAATGTTAGTGATACCTTAGTGACCGTAACAATATCAAATCGTAAGTTACGATTCATAACCATATCCTATACAAACAATTTGAATTAATACCATTTAAGACATTCCAAAATTTGGCAACCAGCCAGTATGTTTTAATATGAAATGTCTTAATCTTGATTATGTTTTGTATTTTTTTCAGTGTATTACGTTTCCAAATAATAGATTTAAACTTGAAAAACTGCTTATGTTAACGTTAACAAACCGTATTATGAGCACACAAATAAATCCCTAATTAAATCGAAAGTCATCTGCACTGTCGGACCATGGCAATTACGGACCGGACATAACGGACCAAATTTTGGGACATGAAAGACCATAAAAAGACATAACGGACCATATTATGGACATTACGAACCATCTATAAGACATAACGGACCATCTTGGTGCACATTACGGACCATCTATAGATTGACATAGAATATAAAATTTATATCTATGAAAACATAATGGACAGAATTTCGGGCCATTTATAGATAATATAGAATACATAACGGACCAGATTAAATTTTACGGAAATTAAGGAACATCTAAAGATAACATCTAAAGATATGTAGAATATACGGACATTTACAGACTCTCTATGAAAACATACAGTAGTTTCAATTTTAGTCTTTTTTTATTTTTCGATTGGTTTCTTCATTGAAGCAGAGATTAAATTCCCAATTAAATTGTATATCTTAATATATCATTGTATATTCGGCTTCAAGAAATGTATATGATGAAACATGTTTTTAAATTTACGTACATGTACACCAGTATAACTTACCGCACAACATCGTTTGTTGGTTGATACGCTTGTTATGATATGACAACTGTAAACTTTTTCTCTCAATTAACTGCGAAAAATTCCGTAAAAAATCTATAATAAATACTAGTAATAACTTACGGTAAATTAGGTGTTCACCCTCTGTGATTCCATAAGGTGTAAGTGACCCAAATACACGATAATGAAATTTATTCACTTTATATAATTATAAAGCTGTTTTAATAATTTTTGAAAGGAATTATACAATATAACGGGTATTAAACTAATTACATATAGTTTCATATTTATTTTGCACATTTATAAACAAGCACAGAAACTACGAATACCTCATAATAATTTTTTTAACAAAACACGAAAAATAAAGAAGCCATAGCACACACACATAAAGTTGTATTTTTAATTCAGCACGTTGTCAAACTCTATACCGTATTTATGACAATTTAATAATCGTAAATATATATTCAAGAAATATGACTTAATACCGTCTTTTATTGGCAATCATAAAAGTGTTTCATAAATAATTTATATTATATATCTATCGATCTAAAGATGGTCCTTAATGATTTTCAAAAACATTGAGAATTTGGTCATTTATAGCTCTTTCGAAAATTTCGATAAAACAGATTAAATACTAACAGGACGGTGATTTCCTTTATTGTGTCGGCCTTTCGAAGAAAAGGCGATACATAAGGATCGCTGTGTCCGTCCGTCGGTCCTTCCATCACGAAAACTTAACGTTGGCAATAACTTTGTCGTTTCTTAACATTTCTTCATGAAACTTTCCAATGTTATTGCTTGTGACAACACGCACGTGATGATGACAATTTCTTTAGGACAAGGTCACATTTGATGGAGTTTTATCCCTTTTTGTATTTGATATTTCTCAATATTTCATGATGAAACATTCAAATTATATTGCTTATGACAACACGCTTATGATGATGCCGATTGTTTTGGTCAAGGACACATTTAATTGAGTTATGCCCCTTTTCTACTTGCATTTGTATTCCGACATAGCTCCCATCTAGTCTAATGTGTTATCATGTTTATGAAGAGGTGTAACTTGGGCTATTTTAGCTTGTTTGGAAAAACGGAATCTGTAAATGATTTATTGGTGGAAAACATGTCGGTTCTTCGATAATATTTTCTAAATCAAAAATATTACATGCATTTTTGAGTGGTTATCATTTATCTTCATCAAGCATATTTAAATACATGTATATATCACCTAAGATTAACGTGTTGTCATAATAATTCAGAAAAATTGTCTAAAACAATATTACAGTATTCTTGAAAAACTTGATATTTAAGAGAGGGTGGTTTATATTTAGGTACCAATGATATTCCACTTTACTGATTGCAAATTTACCTCAGTACTGATGTTCTCAATATTTTTGGAATTCAAATTCAGGTTTTCGTTCTCCAGCAATATCTGATCGTAAGTATGCTATACTACCACCACCATGGCGAGTTCTGTATGCACGCCACATATGATAGCCGTTTACAGAAAACTGTGCGTCCGGGAATGACTCATCTATCTTGGTTTCTAAAATAAACAATAAATCTACTACATGTATTAACAATGCTTCTTGGTTACTATAAAACGTGTTCCTCAAACTGTTTATATTCAGACATGCACAAATAAATCTGTAACGACTTTGTTTTCTTAGATCAGGAAGTGTGTTAAATATATTTATAGCTGATTCATCGGAGACAGATGATTGGTTGATATTGTCATTTGATGTGTCGATATGTGATTTTATATGGCCTGGATTTAGTGAGACGTCACCACTCAAATGAGAAGCACAAGGAGTTTATGCTGGTTCCTCTTCATTCAATCGGAATAGAGAAACTTTAAGGTAAATTTCTTGAGTTTTTGTGTGTTTCATGTGGTAGTATAAAGCTACACAGTTTTCAATTGCAAAATATAAGACCAAAGGAGTGGTTACTAATTTTCACTTTAAACTCAAAGAGATCACGTTTTTCATGGTTGTTTTTATTATCCATATCGGGGAGGACTCTAAAGGGTAAAGTTTCAACAGGACTAAACCTGTTCATTCAAACTCTACTCTACTCGAAATGTATAAAAATCCGTATTTAAAATTTGGTATAAAACGGTGATTTTCATTTTTCTTTGTGCCGAAAAAAACACGGTTGACATTTTTTTATTCAGAGACAATACTCGACGAGACTCTCATAAACGAACAATTTCAAATCAACAATTTTCATCTGTGGAGAAATGGGAGATCGGCTATTGGCAGTGGTGTTTTAGCTTATGTGAGATCTTCCAGCTCACAGAAGGAAACTTAAACAATTCGAATTCAAGATCGTAGAATCGGTAAGCATAGAAATTATTCTTAACTCAAAATGGCTTATAACTGGAGACTATAGACACCCTAGCGAAAGCAGTTTAACGTGTTTTGATGACATACGCAACTCAGTGGATAAGATATTCACTAAACATGAAATAGTTTTTAAAATAATCATTTCCTTAGAGAATATTTATGTTCTGTGTGCACTCACAAATGGCATTCCTGTAATCCTGAAGTAGAAGGAGTAAAAATAATTCTGAAGGTCTGTACAGGAAGTGTAATACCTTAAATAATTCATTGAAATGAATGGTCTCAACCGTTCTCTAACACAAAACAACAACACTGTTTTGCAATGTGGAGACGCATTTAATCACGGATAAAGGTCGGGGAGTGGCTCTCAACATAACATCCAATACATGACTATTATCAATAAACATCTTGTATAAATCATACACAATACACAATTCTAGTCTTAAGACTGGTTACCTCTGCTTACTGAACTTTCAAAGCACATGTATATTGCTTTAAACACTTTACCCCAAAGATGGGGGTGGGGGGAATATTCAAGCATAGAGCAGTCAACTTCACACTCTAAACATGAGTACTAACGTTTGTGAAATCCCACCAACACAATACTGCCCTTTTGAAGTTTTGACTGTGTATTTATCATAGGAACGCCGGCCGCCCACGTAAAACCGCTCCTCTTAATAATCATTTTTTAGAAAAAGAGGAACCGTGTTTCTGTAGCAATGCACGAATCGCATATTTAATGTGATTCTCGGAACGTTCCTCAAAATACCGGAACTACAGAACCTGTCCTGTCATGCTTGAATATATTGCGTCTTCTATTAAATAAATACAATATATAAATACAGCACAACTAACCATAACAATTATGCCGATAAAACAACATTTCTTGAATTTGAACGCAAAGTTGAAGGTTACCCGTGAAGAGTCTCCGTAGAACTGATTTAAAACTACCAGCACGAGTATTTATACCCAAAAACCGGACCAACCGGTTTTGTATAGCGATCCGTTGAGACAATAATTCTCCGCTATACGTTGTAACGCGGAGAATTTAAATTCTAATGTGCCAATTATTGTACTCATTTATAAAATTAAAGGATACATTGGTGTTTTGGCAGATTCATTTATATGTAATCAAATATATCATACAAATTGCAATGAAATGATGAAAAAAAGTTAAGAAGTTGAATAAAACATTAAAAAGCATTTAAACATTTATTTTAAAAATCATAGTTTT
Organism: Corbicula japonica; assembly: GCA_038501625.1. Lineage (NCBI taxonomy): Eukaryota > Metazoa > Mollusca > Bivalvia > Venerida > Cyrenidae > Corbicula > Corbicula japonica. The sequence continues at coordinate 46,643 of JAZAYU010000904.1, read as the reverse complement.
CATATATACATTGGGTGTATCTCCAACAAAAGTACAAACATTCATTAAAATTTAAAAGATATTTTTTAAACTTGCAATCATCTTAGTATAACTTACGTATTTATGATGTATTTTAGTAATAAGAAATTGTACGTCTTGAATTAGAAAAAGGCACAATATGAATATAACTGAAATAACGATGTTTTTTATTTAAATAAAGTAATTTGGGTGTTGCCTGACTAGGCGACATATAGAGATTACTTTGTTGGCGGCGTCGGCGGCGTCCGGATTTCCTTGTCCGGAGCCTAACTTTGTCACCATAAAGTCCAAATGACTCCAAACTTGGTATACAAGTTTCTGGCAATTACTCGAAGTGAAGTGCACAAGAATCATAACTCTATCTTGTTCCGTTTTCGAATTACTCCCCATTGATTGATTTTTATAGAGCATTTCTTGTCCGAAGTGTAACTTTGTCACCAAAGGTTCAAATGACTCAAAACTTGGTATGCATGTTTCTAGCATTGACTCGAAGTGCAATGCACAAGCACCGTAACTCTATCTTCTTCTGTTTTTAGTTTTTCCCCTTTGATTTTTATAGAGCATTTATTGTCCGGAGCTTAACTGTGTCATCTTAGGTTCAAATGACTCCGAACTTGGTATGCATATTTCTGGCAATGACTCCAAGTGCAGTGCACAAGAACCGTAACTCTACCTTTTTTCCGTTTTTTTAGTTATTCCCCTTTGACTAATTTTTATAGAGCATTTCTTTTCGGAGCGTTACTTTGTCACCATAGGTTCAAATGACTGTAAACTTGGTATGCATTTATCTTGCAATAACTCGAAGTGCAGTGCACAAGATTCGTAACTCTACCTTGTTCCATTTTTAATTAAATCCCTTTGATTTTTATAGGGCGTTTCTCGTCAATATTTTAAATTATTCCCCATTGATTTTTAGTGCATTATTGCCAAGGGTATAACTTGTTGTGCATGTTTCTTGCAATGAGACAATTAAAAGGTTATTTTTATGTGAATGTTGTGCAGATACATTGCTTATAACTGTACAACAAAAAACTAATTAACATTTTTACATCGACTAATAAAATTGAAAATGTTCATCAGGCGGCACATCCGACTCACGGAGTTCTAGTTACATATCCTTTCTTCATAACAAGTGATAGACAAACTTAATTATATTTGATTGAATGAGAACCACTGTCTGTTATCACAAGTACTGTATATTGGTATATTGCGATTCTATTACAACAGCTACACTGCTAAAACAACACTGAGCTATTCAGCCATCACACTATTGATCAGTTCATTTACTTTTTGACAGCAATAAAGTAATTTAGGCAAAAATGGCAATTAACTGTTTTAAGAGTTTAAGAATCAAATGAAACTTTAAAAAATGAAATAAAGGATGTTTTATTGTTTTAAAGTGTATTACATAAATAAAAAATGTATGTTTGCTTAAATACGAACTAATTTGTATAATAATTGCAATTATTAGGCAATCAAAAATCAAGCTCATTTTCACACATCACAGAAACTTGATATTCACTAATCATAAAAGGTTGTAAATACAGCTGAGCCCGTTTTTAATGAAATAAAAAACATAACCAGGGGAGAAAAAATCCAGTGGTCACTTTTTTTGCTTAGTCGAATAAAATGTTAATTTTTAAACCATTTTTCTTATTTTAGCGCCTAGAAAATATAGTATTTTACCTTTTCTTTTCATTTTGGAAGTATATCATCTTTTGGTCAGTCCTTAGGCCTAAAAATATTTGTTTTGGGTATGTTATTTTTAAACCATTTTTCTTATTTTAGCGCCTAAAAAATATAGTATTTTACCTTTTCTTTTCATTTTGGAAGTATATCATCTTTTGGTCAGTCCTTAGGCCTAAATATATTTATGTTTTGGGTAAAGTGACCCTACCTGGCAAAAATGTCAGCCCATAGGCTATAGTTGTTAGCCATATTTCAATAAAAAGGCAACTGGAAAACAAAACAAAGAAAAATCTTAGATCTACCTTTTTTCCAAACCGTTATTTAAAATACACCACATTTCAAATATAAACCAGATTGATGTTTCTGAATTTTAATTCCATTGATTTTGTTTCTATGCCAGTTTAGGACAGTCTGAGAAAAATGTATTTTGTTTGTGGATACATTAAACATTTGATGTTAATATATGATTTTAATTTTCATCTTTCAGTTTGTTTTTTTTACTTATTTCAGGCTCAGTCCAGAGTAAATGCTTGAAATGAACTGTTATGAGATTGGTTAACTTACATGTTCGAACGAACCGATGTTCTCAAAACCTTCAACAAAAAGAGTTTGTATGGGGGCTTATTGCAGCTCAACTTAACTCAGAGGAATTCGAAGTCACTGCCGAAACTGCTGAGCAAAAATGGAAAAATTTAACAAAAGCGTTTAGAGATACAGTAGACCACAATAACCGCAGTGGGAATGCACTAAAACAGTGTCCCTTTTTTGATGAGCTCCAGCAAGCGTATGGTCAAATGTAAAGCCAGTTTTCACAGGGAGTGCTAGTAGACGTAACACATGTGCTTCTCCTAGCTCCTCAGATAATGTTACATGTAAGGAAGATTTTGAGACAAGTTCCGAGGAGGGAGGTAATAAGAGGCTTAACAGAGTAAAAAGACAAAGTTCCGAGGAAACGTGGTTTGAAAATAGCATAATGAAGTGTTCAATTAGTGCAAATATTTGACTGTGATTAACTTAGACTAGTGGTTGATGCTAAAAGTTATAAGAAGAGATTAATTAGGGTACTCATTGACACCCAAAAAGATTTTAATACATCTTTGAAGTATTGCTCAAAAAATATGGACGGAACGTATGTTTGGAATGGCTTGCGACTACAAGTAAATTTTATGCCCGGTATCTCTTAACCCTTTCTACCATAGACGCACCTTTATTGTGTGGGCGAACAGTGTAGATCCAGATCTACGGCTCATCCTTGAAATTTGATCAGGATTTGCACTGTTCACTTTTTAATTCGTTAGGATATTTCTGACCAATATGCGACCAGTGCAGATCTGGATCTACACTGGTCACACAGGGGTTAAAGTGCGTATATATGGAGAAAAGTGTTAAGGAATAGTTATATAAGTTAATAGAATTGTTGAGCATGCTTATAATATGAGCAGAACATGGATTGTTTAATGGCACAAATCTGTAGTTCTTCAAAGAGTTTATCACGGTAAAGGACTGTTAATTTCAGAGAATGAAATTATGTTTGTTTTTAATTAAGTAATAAGAGACTGAGCTACTTTACAATCTAGAGTTTTTAACTTACTGTAGAACTGTAACTGACTTGATTCTAAAAAATATTGTTACCAAATTTAAAGATCTAAAGGTAAATTCCGTGAATTCAGCACAATAACACACAAGAAACCTGTATTGTGATGCAGCTTTCATGTACTAAACTCATGTGATTGTAAATGGTCAACCTCATTGGAATCAAAGGTTAAAATTTCATACAACACCCACTATTTTGCTGTTCATTTTGGGGTGACCAACTTTATTTGATTGGGCATTTTGTGTGCTGGTTGGCTCATTTTTGTCCATTATGAAAGCTTTAGTTAATGTCGAAAAGACCCACATTTCTGTACAAAACATGGATATGTTTGTACTGTTATCAGTTGCCTATTAAGTTTAAAATATATAAGATCTATATGATTTTTATTGCTCTGTAAAACGATCTAGCTCACCCGAGCACATGGTAAGCATATGTGATCTCCTTTTGTCCATCATCTACGTGTTTGTGTGTCAACGTCTTACTTACTTATAAACTAGTTTCCTTTAGCCATTTAGCTAATTTCAATAAAACGTTAAGGAATATGTTCCATGCATGAAGCTCACCAAAGTTGTTCAAAGAATCTAGTTCCGTGAAAAACTCTGGTTGTCATGGCAAACTCTGGTTATCATGGCAACCTAAAGGAGGAACCTTAAACAGAAACTACAAACAAACATTTACAAGAATTAACCTTTTTCCAAACAAAGACATACTTAGGAGTTCTGGACGCTAAATGTTCTATTGGTAAATGCATTCACTTCCAGTTCTGAAGTTGTGAATTTGATCCTGTTTCTGCTATAATTTTTAGAGAAAGCTTTAAATATTTGGCATGTAGCATATTATGCTGACCTCTACAACCTACAAATATTGAAACTGTTTCCCCAAGTTGGAAAAATTACATTCTGCTGAATAATTGTGTAAAATAATTATGTAAAACTCCAAAATACAGGTGTAAATGTGTCCTAACAAAAACCCAGTACAGATGTTAAGTCTATTCTTTATACTTTTGAAATGGTATCTGCAAAAATGTGAAATCTAGCATTAACACCGCATTATATTAATTGATTTGCAAAGAATCCCAGTATTTAGTCATCATTATTTTCCTGTTACAGGAATCGGTGTACACTAGATTTGCTTCAAAAGTAGCCAGGCAAAGTTGGTGATTTTTGCAACAACTAAGTATAATTGTACAACGGATTGAATATCCATCAGTTGTACACATTTCAGACGCCTAAACCGACCTTTTTAAGCTCCAAAAGCAAGTTCGATGACCATTCTTGTTGAGCTATGCTAGAAGTTGTATTATCTTTGTGCTTGATTCGTATTTCCATCAGCAAGTACATGCAAACCGCCGACAAACAGTTACTCGCCGATCCAGTAACAAAACGTCGGTAATTATTCATAATTATCTTAGACACGTATATGGTCAATATGGAGGACGCAAACCGTGATGTGACAAAGTGAAACGATGGACAAATATTCTGCGGATTTTAAATTTGCGGTCATTTAAATGACCGCAGAAATAGCAGAAATAATGTCACCGCAGAGAAAACCACTTATAAGGTACTTAAATGGTACCATGATTCAAGTGGATAGGCAGTATCTCCTGTGTATTTAAAACATCTTGTCACCATTGGATTCAGCTTCCTCATAAATAGGGGAATTTCTCAGAACGCGTGCATCATGCACCGACCCTGGCCAATCACAGCAAATATCTTTATTAATGTTATGGTCACAAACTGCCTGTAGTATTACTGATGGGCAACTTTTTACGGAATAAACAATGTCATCCACAAACAAAGAACCTTACCATGATAATTTTGGAGAGTTATGAACTTTTGTCCAAATGAATGCTTATTGATTTTGCAAATCAAGTTTGATCAAATCCAGTATCAGCCATCAAGTGCATGTAATATCTTATACACTTCCTTGATAGCCAAGTTTGAATTCTATAATTCCTGTCCATGACAAATTTCGAATGGTATAATTATGTTTGTAATAATTTACCGTTATCAAATGACGTGTTGGGGGATAATTATGGCCTAGATCTGTGGTTTCGATCTTCATCATAATTATTAAATCAAATTACCGTATGCATAGTACGTCCTTAAGGGCTTACCACACTGCTCCCTATCACGTTCATCGATAAAAAGAAAATTATCAAAATCTCAATAACGGCAAAATGCTGTTCAATGAAACTTTGCGCACATGAGTTTTACTAATGTATCTTTATTTTGCATATGGTAAGACAAGTTACAGCAGTAAAGGCAAATAGCGAGATTAAAAATCCCCTAAACTTCAATGTACATTAATTCACAAAAACTAAACAACACAAAACATCATTTTAAATGCCCAAATAGTGATAAAATACTGACAACACTGTCTTGTGTCCTCGTTACTTGCATATGTAAACTTTAGAGATATTAGTTAAAGTGTGTTTGACCTTCAATTTAATCGTAATTTAATTCATTACGTTTAAGAAACTGGAATAAGTGTAATCGTAATTTTTTTTTTAAAGTTTTTTTTTTCAATTTGAAAGTAATCGTAATTTAATTAATTACATTTTTAAGTTATGGACCCCATCCCGGGTTTGGTTACTTGTATACCATACACAAATGATAATTTAAAAAGCATTTGAATAATACAATTTTTAGAACTAAGTTAAAGCACTTGAAATAATATTTAATGAAGTAATAACATTATTTGAAATTTTGCATACCGAGTAAAGGACGAAAACTTTGAATAAAAAATCTAAGATGTCGATAGAGAACGCAAGATGACCGCTGTCTTTCAGCTTTCAACACAACATTTCTTGTGGCAGATTATTGGTTGATGTAGGAAGCCACACTTAATATACGAACCCTTAAGGCCTCCTCACACATAGGCAAAAGCCCCCGACGTATACTTGCTTATACTGGCGAATAGGGCTTGGGCAAAATTCGTTCCCATTAGTATATATACGTTGTACATCGTTGGTGGTGTTCGTGCGAATGCGTTTATGAGCGTTACCAATCGTTGCGATTTGTCTAGTTCGTCGGAAAATTTTGAACATGTTAAAAAATTGGTGGCGATTAAAAGTTTCTCTTGTTATTCGTTAACATTAGTTTCAATACACTAAACAATCGCAACGTCTTCACACAGCTTTCGTCAACTAGCGTTAGAGTTCGCACGTTGTCAGGCAGATAATTTTCCTCATAATTTGAATATCAAGCGATCGAGGGCGATTCCATGACGAATCTATAATAATTACGTGTTGTAGGTAACTCAATCCAAAATTTCATGGCGAATAAAAGCGACTTGTAACGATTGGTTGACGTTCTGAAAACGAACGAAGAAGCTTGCATACGAATCATAACTTATATTAGATAAGACATACGAATCAAAACCCATCTTTATTAGTTTTAAGTATCTGAACACTTAAATTTCATATGTAAAAGGATGAAGCAAAATCACAATATTTTTAGTTATTCCTTCGTCAGAATGGAAGATATACAACACCTGATGATAAAGTATATAGCTGTGTTTGTTCATTAATAAGTCTCCCAAAACAACCTACATTCACAAGTTCATCAGTGGCCATGTAGAAGTGGAGTCGAAGCACTTCCCATCTTAAAAAGACTACGGCTGCTTTCCGAGATACAGTGCCAGTTTGGCAGAATTTTATGATTACCACATATATGACCTCAAAAGAGATGATTCTAGAACCTTAGAGAAATTCCTCTGCATGCCAACTGAAATGTTTGATGAAATGTTCGAAGGTATTGGCAACAAGACACTTGGTACAATGCAGCTCTGTATCCAGGCACACGATAAGGTCTGTGAAGTTGGCTTTACGCCCTACGTTCTACGTACTCCATACAAATTTATTTCTACGTTCTCCATACAACAGTCCTACGTCCTACGTTCATTTCTACTGTCGAACCAGCCCTACGTCCTACATTCATTTCTACGGTCGAACCAGCCCTACGTCCTACGTTCATCCCTTCAGTCGACCCAGCCCAACATCCTACATTCATTTCTACGGTCGACCCAGCCCTACGTCCTACGTTCATCCCTACAGTCGACCCAGCCCTACGTCCTACATTTAACCCTTCGGTCGACCCAGTCCTACGTCCTACGATCATCCCTACCGTCGACCCAGCCCTATGTCCTACGTTCATTTCTACAGTCGACCTACTGTTATGTCTTGCATTCATTTCTACGGTCGACCCAGTCCTACGTTCTACGTTCATCCCTACCGTCGATCCAGCCCTACGTCCTACGTTCATTTCTACAGTCGACCTACTGTTATGTCTTGCATTCATTTCTACGGTCGACCCAGTCCTACGTTCTACGTTTATTCCTACCGTCGACCCAGCCCTACGTCCTACGTTCATTTCTACAGTCGACCTACTCTTATGTCTTGCATTCATTTCTACGGTCGACCCAGTCCTACGTTCTACGTTCATCCCTACCGTCGATCCAGCCCTACGTCCTACGTTCATTTCTACAGTCGACCTACTGTTATGTCTTGCATTCATTTCTACGGTCGACCCAGTCCTACCTTCTACGTTCATCCCTACCGTCGACCCAGCCCTACGTCCTACGTTCATTTCTACAGTCGATCTACTGTTATGTCTTGCATTCATTTCTACGGTCGACCCAGCCCTACGTCCTACGTTCATCCCTACAGACGATCCAGCCCTACGTCCTACGTTCATTTCTACAGTCGACCTGCTGTTATGTCTTGCATTCATTTCTACGGTCGACCCAGTCCTACGTTCTACGTTCATCCCTACCGTCGATCCAGCCCTACGTCCTACGTTCATTTCTACAGTCGACCTACTGTTATGTCTTGCATTCATTTCTACGGTCGACCCAGTCCTACCTTCTACGTTCATCCCTACCGTCGACCCAGCCCTACGTCCTACGTTCATTTCTACAGTCGACCTACTGTTATGTCTTGCATTCATTTCTACGGTCGACCCAGCCCTACGTCCTACGTTCATCCCTACAGTCGATCCAGCCCTACGTCCTACGTTCATTTCTACAGTCGACCCACTGTTATGTCTTGCATTCATTTCTACGGTCGACCCAGTCCTACGTTCTACGTTCATCCCTACCGTCGACCCAGCCCTACGTCCTACGTTCATTTCTACAGTCGACCTACTGTTATGTCTTGCATTCATTTCTACGGTCGACCCAGTCCTGCGTTCTACGTTCATCTCTACCGTCGATCCAGCCCTACGTCCTACGTTCATTTCTACAGTCGACCTACTGTTATGTCTTGCATTCATTTCGACGGTCGACCCAGTCCTACGTTCTACGTTCATCCCTACCGTCGACCCAGCCCTTCGTCCTACGTTCATTTCTACAGTCGACCCACTGTTATGTCTTGCATTCATTTCTACGGTCGACCCAGTCCTACGTTCTACGTTCATCCCTACCGTCGACCCAGCCCTACGTCCTACGTTCATTTCTACAGTCGACCTATTGTTATGTCTTGCATTCATTTCTACGGTCGACCCAGTCCTACGTTCAACGATCATCCCTACCGTCGATCCAGCCCTACGTCCTACGTTCATTTCTACAGTTGACCTACTGTTATGTCTTGCATTCATTTCTACGGTCGACCCAGTCCTACGTTCTAAGTTAATCCCTGCCTTCGATCCAGCCCTACGTCCTACGTTCATTTCTACAGTCGACCTACTGTTTTATCTTGCATTCATTTCTACGGTCGACCCAGTCCTACGTTCTACGTTCATCCCTACCGTCGACCCAGCCCTACGTCCTACGTTCATTTCTACAGTCGACCTACTGTTATGTCTTGCATTCATTTCTACGGTCGACCCAGTCCTACGTTCTACGTTCATCCCTACCGTCGACCCAGCCCTACGTCCTACGTTCATCCCTACAGTCGACCCAGCCCTACGTCCTATATTTAACCCTTCGGTCGACTCAGTCCTACGTCCTACGTTCATCCCTACCGTCGGTCCAGCCCTACGTCCTACGTTCATTTCTACAGTCGACCCATTGTTATGTCTTGCATTCATTTCTACGGTCGACCCAGTCCTACGTTCTACGTTCATCCCTACCGTCGACCCAGCCCTACGTCCTACGTTCATTTCTACAGCCGACCTACTGTTATGTCTTGCATTCATTTCTACGGTCGACCCAGTCCTACGTTCTACGTTCATCCCTACCGTCGATCCAGCCCTACGTCCTACGTTCGTTTCTACAGTCGACCTACTGTTATGTCTTGCATTCATTTCTACGGTCGACCCAGTCCTGCGTTCTACGTTCATCCCTACCGTCGACCCAGCCCTACGTCCTACGTTCATTTCTACAGTCGACCAACTGTTATGTCTTGCATTCATTTCTACGGTCGACCCAGTCCTACGTTCTACGTTCATCCCTACCGTCGATCCAGCCCTACGTCCTACGTTCATTTCTACATTCGACCTACTGTTATGTCTTGCATTCATTTTTACGGTCGACCCAGTCCTACGTTCTACGTTCATCCCTACCGTCGATCCAGCCGTACGTCCTACGTTCATTTCTACAGTCGACCTACTGTTATGTCTTGCATTCATTTCTACGGTCGACCCAGTCCTACGTTCTACGTTCATCCCTACCGTCGACGCAGCCCTACGTCCTACGTTCATTTCTACAGTCGACCTACTGTTATGTCTTGCATTCATTTCTACGGTCGACCCAGTCCTACGTTCTACGTTCATCCCTACCGTCGACCCAGCCCTACGTCCTACGTTCATTTCTACAGTCGACCCACTGTTATGTCTTGCATTCATTTCTACGGTCGACCCAGTCCAACGTTCTACGTTCATCCCTACCGTCGATCCAGCCCTACGTCCTACGTTCATTTCTACAGTCGACCTACTGTTATGTCTTGCATTCATTTCTACGGTCGACCCAGTCCTACGTTCTACGTTCATTCCTACCGTCGACCCAGCCCTACGTCCTACGTTCATTTCTACAGTCGACCTACTGTTATGTCTTGCATTCATTTCTACGGTCGACCCAGTCCTACGTTCTACGTTCATCCCTACCGTCGATCCAGCCCTACGTCCTACGTTCATTTCTACAGTCGACCTACTGTTATGTCTTGCATTCATTTCTACGGTCGACCCAGTCCTACGTTCTACGTTCATCCCTACCGTCGATCCAGCCCTGCGTCCTACGTTAATTTCTACAGTCGACCTACTGTTATATCTTGCATTCATTTCTACGGTCGACCCAGTCCTACGTTCTACGTTCATCCCTACCGTCGACCCAGCCCTACGTCCTACGTTCATTTCTACAGTCGGCCTACTGTTATGTCTTGCATTCATTTCTACGGTCGACCCAGTCCTACGTTCTACGTTCATCTCTACCGTCGATCCAGCCCTACGTCCTACGTTCATTTCTACAGTCGACCTACTGTTATGTCTTGCATTCATTTCTACGGTCGACCCAGTCTTACGTTCTACGTTCATCCCTACAGTCGATCCAGCCCTACGTCCTACGTTCATTTCTACAGTCGACCTACTGTTATGTCTTGCATTCATTTCTACGGTCGACCCAGTCCTACGTTCTACGTTCATCCCTACCGTCGACCAAGCCCTACGTCCTACGTTCATTTCTACAGTCGACCAACTGTTATGTCTTGCATTCATTTCTACGGTCGACCCAGTCCTACGTTCTACGTTCACCCCTACCGTCGACCCAGCCCTACGTACTACGTTTATTTCTACAGTCGACCTATTGTTATGTCTTGCATTCATTTCTACGGTCGACCAAGTCCTACGTTCTACGTTCATCCCTACCGTCGATCCAGCCCTACGTCCTACGTTCATTTCTACAGTCGACCTTCTGTTGTGTCTTGCATTCATTTCTACGGTCGACCCAGTCCTACGTTCTACGTTCATCCCTACCATCGACCCAGCCCTACGTCCTACGTTCATTTCTACAGTCGACCTACTGTTATGTCTTGCATTCATTTCTACGGTCGACCCAGTCCTACGTTCTACGTTCATCCCTACCGTCGATCCAGGCCTACGTCCTACGTTCATTTCTACAGTCGACCTACTGTTATATCTTGCATTCATTTCTACGGTCGACCCAGTCCAACGTTCTACGTTCATTCCTACCGTCGACCCAGCCCTACGTCCTTCGTTCATTTCTATAGTCGACCTACTGTTATGTCTTGCATTCATTTCTACGGTCGACCCAGTCCTACGTTCTACGTTCATCCCTACCGTCGACCCAGCCCTACGTCCTACGTTTATTTCTACAGTCGACCTACTGTTATGTCTTGCATTCATTTCTACGGTCGACCCAGTTCTACGTTCTACGTTCATCCCTACCGTCGATCCAGCCCTACGTTCTACGTTCATGTCTACCGTCGATCCAGCCCTACGTCCTACGTTCAATTCTACAGTCGACCTACTGTTATATCTTGCATTCATTACTACGGTCGACCCAGTCCTACGTTCTACGTTCATCCCTACCGTCGACCCAGACCTACGTCCTTCGTTCATTTCTACAGTCGACCTACTGTTATGTCTTGCATTCATTTCTACGGTCGACCCAGTCCTACGTTCTACGTTCATCCCTACCGTCGACCCAGCCCTACGTCCTACGTTCATTTCTACAGTCGACCTACTGTTATGTCTTGCATTCATTTCTACGGTCGACCCAGTCCTACGTTCTACGTTCATCCCTACCTTCGACCCAGCCCTACGTCCTACGTTCATTTCTACAGTCGACCTACTGTTATATCTTGCATTCATTTCTACGGTCGACCCAGTCCAACGTTCTACGTTCATCCCTACCGTCGACCCAGCCCTACGTCCTTCGTTCATTTCTACAATCGACCTACTGTTTTGTCTTGCATTCATTTCTACGGTCGACCCAGTCCTACGTTCTACGTTCATCCCTACCGTCGACCAAGCCCTATGGCCTACGTTCATTTCTACAGTCGACCTACTGTTATGTCTTGCATTCATTTCTACGGTCGACCCAGTCCTACGTTCTACGTTCATCCCTACCGTCGACCCAGCCCTACGTCCTTCGTTCATTTCTACAGTCGACCTACTGTTATGTCTTGCATTCATTTCTACGGTCGACCCAGTCCTACGTTCTACGTTCATCCCTACCGTCGACCCAGCCCTACGTCCTACGTTCATTCCTACAGTCGACCCAGCCCGACGTCCTACATTCATTTCTACGGTCGACCCAGCCCTACGTTCTACGTTTATTTCTACAGTCGACAAAATCATAGGTCCATGCATATAACCCTTCGGTCGACCCAGTTCTACGTCCTACGTTCATCCCTACCGTCGACCAAGCCCTACGTTCTACGTTCATTTCTACAGTCGACAAAATCATAGGTCCATGCATTTAACCCTTCGGTCGACCAAGTCCTACGTCCTACGTTCATCACTACCGTCGACCCAGCCCTACGTCCTACGTTCATTTCTACAGTCGACCTATTCTTATGTCTTGCATTTATTTCTACGGTCGACCCAGACCTACGTCCTACGTTCATCCCTACTGTCGACCCATCGCTACTTCCTACATTCATTTCTACTGTCGACACAGCCCTACGTTCTACGTTCATTTCTACAGTCGACAAAATCAGATGTCCATGCATTTATCCCATCGGTCGACCCAGTCCTACGTCTTACGTTCATCCCTACCGTCGACCCAGCCCTACGTCCTACATTCATTTCTACGGTCGAACAAGCCCTACGTTCTACGTTCATCCCTATAGTCGACCCAGCCCTACGTCCTACTTTCATTTCTACTGTCGACCCAGCCCTACGTTCTACGTTCATTTGTACAGTCGACAAAATCATATGCCCATGCATTTATCACTTCGGTCGACCCAGTCCTACGTCCTACGTTCATCCCTACCGTCGGACTTTAGATGTAACTGAAAACGAGCGGAAGCTTTTACTGGCACGCGCGCACGCACACAATGTACGCAGGCACAAACGCACACACCCACACTCCATTGCAAGCCTCAAGCCTGCGCGAACACACACAAGCATTGTAAAATTTAAGCAATAATAAATAACCCACATCCGTGAAGAATTGGTTTGTGTGAAAAACATGGCTTAAAAAGTAGTATACAACATACACCAGATAGATTTAATGCCAATAAAACTACGGCGAATCAATACCTGTGATCTATTAGTCGATTAAATTTTGTTTTGGAACAATAACGAAGCATTGTAACAACAACGAAATGTTGGAATAATAACGATGCATTTGGTCAATCACGCCATACTGGTACCTACACCGCCAGACTGTTGACAAAAGTGGCCCACGCAACAAACCTAGTTCAAATTGACATGGCGACTTGTTTTGAGCACAAGGTTTTTGTTATCTTCAAATGTATAGAAGGTTGTTTAAGTCAACGAGACTATAAAATATCAATATGACCTATGTTAATAATTATTTATCGTAGAACTTATAAACAAGCATTTACATACCTTTTTTAATGTTGTGATTGTTTTTCAGCATAAGAAATTTTTCTTTGTACGAATAACCGGTAAAGCAAAGGACCAATAGGCGTATGCTTAACAACCAATATGTGTACGTTTAAGCAAATGTATAATATTTATGCTGAAAACAAAATTCGCCAAGGAATCTAATTTTGAAGGATTAGTCTAGGAAAATGATGAGTTTTATTGCTAATTATACTAGTGTTTTCAATGTTCAATAGGCCAAACCCAGTTCACAGTCGTGCTATGTACTCGAAGTATTGCCTGTAGTATTGCCTATACTGAACGTTTATGGATTACAATGTACTCGCGGCTTGGGCCGATTCTTTAAAACTTCTCTTGAGAATGAAGCTCTTCGATATATGGAAGGACTTAACCGTTACATTTCTCATAAATTAAATAAATCCATCCCAACTGATGTCCAAAATTTCGATAACGAAATGCTTAAAAGTACTTATCTGTAACATTAGTGCAATCTTAAAGTAACAATTTAAATAAATAATAAATACATAAATAGTTTTCAAAATTATCACCAACCCCAGGGTTAGGTTAAAGATTTAGCAAGCAGGCGAAATAACGAGAAAAAAACGCAAGGCGAAATAACGAGAAAACGCCAGGCGAAATAACGACAATACGCCAGGCGAAATAAGGAAATAACACTCGGAGAACTAACAAAAAAGACCTCCAGGTGAAATTTAATAGCGACAAACGCGCCTCACGAAGAAACAAATAACGCCAGGCTCTCTAGAAAAAAAGCCAGTAAAAAAAAACAACGAAATAACTTACGACCAAAGAAAGAAAATACGCCACGCGAAAATAATCGCCCTGCGTAATAAGGACATGCGTAATAACGAAAATAAGCATGGCGATGCAAGGAAAATGCTTCAAATATTGCGTTTTAGCATTATTTCGAGTGGCGTATTTTTCGTTATGTCGTCTTTTCGCGTGGCATGTTTTCTTCATTACTAGTATATACTTTATTTGCGTGTTTTTTTACTGTTATTTCCTCTTTTCGCGTGGTGTCTTTTATTTCGTTTTTTTCTTCATCTCTTCGCTTGGCATTATTTTGCGACTAAATCACCAAAAAATGTAATGGTATAAATCACTATAATACTATAATAAGATAATTTTGTGACAATGGGAGCAATGTCAGAGTGAAAACACTCAACTTTAAGCAAGCAGCGTGAAGTTGGCCGCCAAGCAGCCAAGCAGCCAGGCAGCGTGAAGTTGGCCGCCCAACAGCCTAGCAGATACTTTGGCTGCTGGGAAACTTTGGCTGCTGCGCTGCTGTGGCGGCTAGGAAAAGTTGGCTGCTGGGCTGCTGTGGCGGCTGGGATACTTTGGCTGCTGGGAAAAGTTGGCTGCTGGAATACTTTGGCTGCTGAGCTGCTGTGGCGGCTGGGAAAAGTTGGCTGCTGGGCTGCTGTGGCGGCTGGGATACTTTGGCTGCTGGGAAAAGTTGGCTGCTGGGCTGCTGTAGCGGCTGGGAAAAGTTTCATCATGCGCTTACTTCCTCATTGTTAAAATTTGTTTCGCGTTCAGTGTAAGTCAGAATATATTTCCAGGGGTCTTTTGAAGCTTTTATTCTTATATGCTGTAGAATCACAAAAATAAGCGTATACGCTGCGCTTATATATGCCGCTGAATATGCGCTAATATTTGATATGCGCTTATAGCTTAAATTGACGGAATATACGCTGATTTTTGAAAAAAAAACACTTTTATAGACACGCATTCATCAAACATTATCAAAACACTATTACCCTCTTTGAAGAGGAAAGACGTGTTTGGAAAGGCAAGTTTATTTACAAATTTACAACAATTGATCATCACTTTGTTTCTTTGCTGTAAGATTTCCGAGTTGTTTGGAGATTTTTATTTGGAGTTTCGTCCATTAGTTATTTTATGACACACTGCGTATGCAAAAATATTACTTCAAGCAACATAAATATTACCAAACAAACATTGAAAACTGTAGTACTTTGGGTATGCGCTTATTTTTGGGATAAATTTTAACTCAAGGGACGGATATGCGCTTATTTTTAGGTATTAGTTTTCTGTAAGACATATGGGCTTATTTTCAGTAAGCGCGTATTTTCGATTATGCGCTTATTTTCGAGATTCTACAGTATTTATTAGTATTGCCAAAGATATGGTTGTTGAAAAAATGAAATGTATAAACATTAATATCGAGCAAAAATATCATTTTGTACGACACAAAGACCACCCTAATACCTCTATGTATCAGTTGACTAAAGAATGGTGCAATGGTAAAATTGAAGAATACGAAATTTCGACTATAACTTGTTTATTAGCAATGACAATGAAATTTATTTTATGCAAGACAAGTACAGAGTACATAATCTAGAACATTATACACAATTACAACTGCAACGTGGTCTAAGAGTTTTGAGAGTAACAAGTGCACTATTTCACGCAAGGAAAATTTGAGAGAAAATGTAAATGAAAATGAGAACTATTAACCTCCAAACTCCAATTTTGACAATAATTTGCTAAAGAATTTAAACGAGTTTAGATTTCCTCAGGTGAGTTACCTAAAATTACCATATCGTCGGCAAATTATAAAATAAGCGAAACTATATCATATATTTCAATACCTGAATTCGCATTGTTCTGCAAATATAATTCTAAATCCTTCAAAAAAATGATACTAGTGTAACAGGATGAACCTGTTATGTAATTAACCCCTTAGTAATGCCCTGGGTTATTCCATAATCAGGGAACATGCTAGATATAAGATCCAGCTAAATATATTGGAGTGTAATTTGCTGCAAACATTTTATTACAAGGTTCGAAAATTCTTTGTACGGATCGCCAGGACCGGCAACATATATCGATATATCATGAAATATAGTTGAATTATCCCCAAAGAAGTGATGATTCATAACCCTCACTGAACTGATTTTCAAAGAGCATCTGTGTTTATCTGGAATAGTCGCATTTCAGTCATTCAAGCAGTGAAAATATTCAAACAAGTCATTGTACGGAAACAAGTTCCTCCTGACGCAGACGAAACGAAACGGACGCAATCCATTTTAACTACAGTAATACCCAGTTAGAACCACTTCTTCTGTTGAGTATTGGACAACCGATGGTTTTCAATAATATTGCTTCTTTATTTTGAAATCAGGTTTGTACGGATCGTGTACGGATCTATTTACTAATGCATGACGCATGAACACTAGAGTTCTTTGACAGCGCTCTGTTTCCATTGGTTAGCATAATCCGTACGGTATTCTGATTGGCCGATTATGGTTTTGAAAATTCCGTACAAGGGAATTTTGCCGTACAAGATTAATGCGCAAAAGTCTATAAATACTGCGAGAATCAGTCAGTCTGCAGCTTCCCAGCCGCTGGATCGGCACATTAGGTCACCATAGAACAAATAATCCGTACAAGTGTACGGATCCGCACAAAACTTCCGCACAGAAAATCCGTACAGGGAAACAGTTTTGGAAGTAATAGAAGCTCGTCCAACTACTGAGGTCTTTGAGATTGGACAAATCCGTACAAGTGTTATAATCCGTACAAACTGTTGTATGGATCCGTACAGAAAATCCGTACAAAAATCCGTACAGAAAATCCGTACAGGGAAACCATTTTGGAAGTAATAGAAGCTTAAACCACTGATGTCTTTGTATTGGACAAATCCCTACCAGTTATTTAAATCCTTACAAGTGGTGACAATCCGTACAAGCTGTTGTACGGATCCGTACAGAAAATCCGTACAGAAAATCCGTACACAGAAAATCCGTACACAGAAAATCCGTACATGGAAACCGTTTTGGAAGTAATAGAAGCTTAAACCACTGATGTCTTTTGTATTGGACAAATCCCTACCAGCTATTTAAATCCGTACCGGTCTTATAATCCGTACAAGCTGTTGTACGGATCCGTACAGAAAATCCGTACAGAAAATCCGTACACAGTAAATCCGTACAGGGAACAGTTACCTTACCTGCAGATCCAACGTGACAATCGTCTCATCCATGTGGACATAGTGATTTCAATAACAACAACAATACAGTCTTTAATATTTAATAACTATAGTAAACTTCACTTTTAACTATCGTGACATAGTGATTTTAATAACAACAATACAGTCTTTAACATTTAATAACTATAGTAAACTTTATTTCAATAATAACAAGGCAGTATTCAGACATTTGATAACACTAGTTAAATTTTCAATCTTTGCTAGCGTTACTTTACTTGCAATAAAAGTGTTTAAACGTTTCAATTGTGGTTACTTCTGGTAATTTCGCTGAATATGGTTCATTTCTGATAGTCCGAAATCCCTCTACCCAACCGTAAGAGTCTATCTTTAAGTGCAGCTGCGGCGGTTTAGACACTTCGGTTACACTAGCAAAGGGGAGATAACTTCTCCTTGTCTTAAACCGACTGAATTTTCGAAAAATTCAGAGAAACTCTTACAATGTTTAACACATGATTTAGCATTCATATACATGTTGTTTTTTTACAATTCTTAATACCCTACCTCGTACATCAGCATTAAACAATTTATACCAGAGTGCATTTCTATAAATACTATCAAAACTTTACATTTCTTTAGATCAAAAAAGGCCACATACAAGCGTGTATTATTGTTTAAAAAATGTTGTACGACAGATGATATGGAAAATATAGCATCAGTAGTGGAAACACCTTTGCAGAATCAAAATTGCGCATCACTTATAAGATTGTATTTATTGCAAAAAGAGGATATTCTATCATTTAGAAGTGTTGTAAATAATTTGGAAAAAAAACAACTTAATAACGCAATTCCTCTGAAATTTTCGACCACACTGCGGACCCCTTTTTACAACGACTTTTTTGGTGACATACTTCAAGGTCGAATAACTGGACGAATTTTCAGATCACTCCGCATTAACCATTCCTATTGGAAGAAAACCAACGCCTACAAGGCCACGTGATGCCGAAAGTAGTCCCGAGCAATGAATTAAATGGGATGACTCGCGCATAAATTCGTTTAGGGCGGGGTTATTATACAAAAGTATTAAGCTGGACGCCTTCGCAAATACGGTTAGCTATCAAAACATAAATAATACGGTGACATTATTTACTAACCTCATCAATGAAAACGGGATAAAAGTCTTAGGTTGTACAAAAATTTACAACTCCAATAATACATATACTCACAATAACAAACAAGTAAATATTTAAGGAATAAATTTCGTGTTTGATAAGTTCATCGAGTCTTGAACGTCATTAGGGCTGGTTAAAGTGTGTGGAGTCCGAAGGACTCCACGCGTGCTTTAACCAGCCCTATTGACGTTCAAGACTCGATGAACTTATCAAACACGAAATTTATTCCTTATATTTACACCTCATTTTATCATTTTGTTTCTAAATTTAATATAAAATATATACTTTTTACTAATTTCGAAATGTTGTTTAAAACATTTCTTACCCCGGGTTTGGCATTTGGACTGGTCCGCCTATTTACTCAAATAAAAAAATCATACTACGACCAAAAATAGTTCCATGTTTATTGAACACATTCATCCGTTTTTTCAAACATTTATATACAGAAAAACCTAATATTTCACATCAAACATCAAATTTGTATCACAGCAAGTACTATCTATGCGAGTAAATGATAGTCTAAGTAAAAACCGTTATTTTGGCGGGAAGTTAGAAAAAACTAATGCATTAAATTTTCAACCAATGATAATTCTAGAAAATGGAACGGTACGAGTTTACATCCGACCCTGACTGAATCGGATTTTTGGCGGCCATTTTCTTTCTCGCTTAAAACATAAAAACGGGGGTTCGGGGGCGGTAGCCCCAGATATAACATAAAACAGGAACACGAAACGAAAGAAACAACTGGATTTGATGTCATATAAGTAAACTTGTTTACTTCCGGTTTGAGGGGTATAAAGCAACTAAAAATAAAAGTAATCTAAAAATAGCAACATTCCAGGAAGAGCTATCTAAAATTAGCAACAATTATAAAAATAGCGGGGATTTCATGACGTCAACAGGGCATTCCTTTACCAGGATAGATTGCAGTTTACATCCGACCCTGAATGTTGCGCGGTGATAAGGCTAACGGTGTTCATTGAAGATTGAACTTCACTCGTCCGGTAAACGATATTGAAGCAGTGGAAATAAAGGTGTAAATATACAGGCAATATGGTTTGACCAAAGTTGTTATAATGCGAGAAAAGAATTTAAAAAGAAAAGAAATTTGTTTATGAGAAATAAAAGGACCTTACATATTGTTGTCAGTATCTTCTTAATCACTTGGGTATTTAAACTGTATTTGTTTTGCGATGATTCTTTTTTGTGTTTGATTGCAAATAGAATTTAAGGGATTTATAAGGTTAAACTATTTTTCTTTACTGTTCTAACTTGTATTGACGCTTTTGTCTTCTCGTAGTTGTGAAATTAATGCATTTTTATGAAATCGAGTTTAAGTCAAATATCGTTGATTTAATATTTTTCTTTCACTTTAAGGTGTTTTTCGATTCTATTATAACATTTTTCTTTTACAAATAGTATTAATCTGACATCGACAAATCAAATACACCCATTATTTTTTCTACATTCTCCTGGAACTGATCTGTTGCTCTTCCAACTTCACACAGACACATTTCATATGCGTTCGCTATAGCCCGTAAATTGCTTTCGCTCATTTTACTATGTTCTTTTATTTGTATCGCGAATGTCAACATGGCTTGTACTATTTTTTTTTCAAATCTAGCATTTTATTTCTGAAAAATAAAAGAGCATGAAATATCGGTAAAGTACTTTTATTTTGAATGATGGCATGATGATTTTAAGTCTGAACCATCTGCTTCTAGGATGGTAGACTAACTTCACGCCGCCAGGCCGCCAGGCCGCCAGGCCGCTAACTTCACACATCTGACTGACAAATATATTATAACATCACCTACGTGAAGTTTTAAACTTTTCGCTGCCAAACAGCTAGGCTGCTAGGCTGCCAGTCTACTCCGCTGTTAGGCTGCCGAATCAAAGTCTTCCTTCTGAATGAAACTGACGTAATAATTCGTTTAATAGCATATCAGCAAATTTCTTGTTGTTGTTTTTTTAAAGTGTATTTCATATTTTTTTTAATTTCAATTAACTTAATTTTCTAAAATATGTACTAGAACATGAAATATCGGAAGAAATGCGTGAATTTAATGATATGATAATATAAAATAACGTTATAACATTACCTACGTTAAGTCTTAAACTTCTCGCTTTCCAGCTGCTAGGGTGCTTGACTGCTAGAATACTAGGCTACCCAATAGAAGTCTGACGTGAGAAATTTTTAAAAGCATTATTTAACTTCAATTAAGCGACAGCAGCCCAGTCGCTAAAGTATCCCAGCCGCCACAGCACCTCAGCAGCCAAAGTATTCCAGCAGCCAACTTTTCCCAGCAGCCAAAGTATCCCAGCCGCCACAGCAGCCCAGCAGCCAACTTTTCCTAGCCGCCACAGCAGCGCAGCAGCCAAACTATTCCAGCAGCCAACTTTTTCCAGCAGCCAAAGTATCACAGCCGCCACACCAGCCCAGCAGCCAAATTTTCCCAGCAGCCAAAGTATCCCACCCGCCACAGCAGCCCAGCAGCCAACTTTACACAGCAGCCCAGCAGCCAAAGTATTCCAGCAGCCAACTATACCCAGCAGCCAAAGTATCCCAGCCGCCACAGCAGCTCAGCAGCCAACATTTCCCAGCCGCCACAGCAGCTCAGCAGCCAAAGTATTCAGGCAGCCAAATTATCCCAGCCGCCACAGCAGCCCAGCAGCCAACTTTTCCCAGCCGCCACAGCAGCTCAGCAGCTAAAGTATCCCAGAAGCCAACTATTCCAGCAGCCAACTTTTCTCAGCCGCCACAGCAGCCCAGCAGCAAACTTTTCCCAGCCGCCACAGCAGCTCAGCAGCCAAAGTATTCATGCAGCCAAATTATCCCAGCCGCCACAGCAGCCCAGCAGCCAACTTTTCCCAGCCGCCACAGCAGCTCAGCAGCTAAAGTATCCCAGAAGCCAACTATTCCAGCAGCCAACTTTTCTCAGCCGCCACAGCAGCCCAGCAGCAAACTTTTCCCAGCCGCCACAGCGGCTCAGCAGCCAAACTATTCCAGCAGCCAACTTTTCCCAGCAGCCAAAGTATCACAGCCGCCACAGAAGCGCAGCAGCCAACTTTTCCCAGCCGCCACAGCAGCTCAGCAGCCAAAGTATTCCAGCAGCCAACTTTTCCCAGCAGCCAAAGCATCCCAGCCGCCACAGCAGCCCAGCAGCCAACTTTTCCCAGCCGTCACAGCAGCTCAGCAGCCAAAGTATTCCAGCAGCCAACTTTTCCCAGCCGCCACAGCAGCCCAGCAGCCAACTTTTCCCAGCCGCCACAGAAGCTCAGCAGCCAAAGTATTCCAGCAGCCAACTTTTCTCAGCAGCCAAAGTATCACAGCCGACACAGCAGCCCAGCAGCCAACTTTTTACAGCCGCTAACTTTTCCCAGCAGCCAAAGTATCCCAGCCGCCACAGCAGCCCAGCAGCCAACTCTTCTAAGCCGCCACAGCAGCGCAGCAGCCAAACTATTCCAGCTGCGAACTTTTCCCAGCAGCCAAAGTATCCCAGCCGCCACAACAGCCCAGCAGCCAACTTTTCTCAGCCGCCACAGCAGCGCAGCAGCCAAAGTATTCCAGCAGCCAACTTTTTCCAGCCGTCACAGCAGCTCAGCAGCCAAAGTATCCCAGCCGCCACAGCAGCTCAGCAGCCAAAGTATCACAGCCGCCACAACAGCCCAGCAGCCAACTTTTCCCAGCCGTCACAGCAGCTCAGCAGCCAAAGTATTCCAGCTGACAACTTTTCCCAGCCGCCACAGCAGCTCAGCAGCCAAACTATTTCAGCAGCCAACTTTTCCCATCAGCCAAAGTATCCCAGCCGCCACAGCAGCCCAGCAGCGAACTTTTTTCCAGCCGTCACAGCAGCTCAGCAGCCAAAGTTTCACAGCAGCCAAAGTATCTGCTAGGCTGTTGGGCGGCCAACTTCACGCTGCCTGGCTGCTTGGCTGCTTGGCGGTCAACTTCACGCTGCTTGGCTGCTTGGCGGCCAACTTCACGCTGTTTGGCTGCTTGGCTGCTTGGCGGCAAACTTTACGCTGCTTGGCTACTTGGCTGCTAGGCGGCCAACTTCACGAACATTCAAATGTCTTAGTAAATGATTCGAAAAATACTGTATATCGCTTATTATTGCCGGTGTCGAATTTCTGCGTATTTTGAATTGTTTGAAATTGGTGGTGTCATAAATTTGCGCAAACAAACCAGACCCCAAAATAAAACCTTTGATGAAAAATCCAGGTCTAAAGTTGGCGTATGGCAAAGATGGTAAAAAAACCCATTCAATATTCAAATCCACTTTATTTTAATACCAGTGTGAAAACATTATCACAGCTACCTAATAATAGATTGCTTTGATTGATTCACGACATATTCTTAAAATATTATTATTGTATCAAACTAAGAAAACTACGACATAATATGTGCTAGTGTATCATAGTTCTTTAACTTCCAGATATTTAAATGACGGTGTTATTAATTGACGGTGATATATATTGGCGGTGTTTAAAATTGCCGCAACTGACCCTGGCCGCCAATATAGCCAAAATTACACCCCCGCCAAAATAAGTACTTATACAGTACCCGCTGTCATTTTCAGTTATTTTATTGTAAATGTAAGTTTATAAATAAGCTGCATATATCTGGCATTAGTTTACATATAATTGACTCATTTGCTGCTTTGTTATCAGTTCTTTGTTTCTTCACCATCGCAATCATTCTTTAGCTTTCATTCGCACAAGCAAAAATGTTATGTTGCAGGAAGTGTCTGACGATAATATTGAAGTTACTGTCCACAGCACAGATATTTCGCATAATAATTTGAGATTTTTTTAATCATGTAAAGAAGGCATTGTTCCGATCATTATAATTCGAATAAAGTGTGTCTATATATATGTCATGTTTAAATTTCAATTGAAATTGGAATAAATCCCCATAAAATAATAATAATATAAACATGCGTGTGTTGTCTATAGTTCAGAAATCATCAAATTTAACAGTGATAAAATCAGACCGAAGATGGAGTAGCATTTTTTTTTTTAAATTATTATTGCCGACCTCTTTTGAAATTGTACTGATTTATCTTCAAGGCTATGGGTGCAACTTCTCCAAACTATACAACAATAATCAAAATGTTGTAAAATGTATGTGTTGTGAAATTGGTTGTGCATATTTAAAAATATAAACTTGTTATAACTACGACTCAAGCTTAAGAGCACTGTCTAAAGCATAAGAGTTGCCCTATACCGAATTTAGAGTGTCCTGTCATAGTACTAAAATGGCGACGAAATAAAAGAGGTAAAAGAAATGTGTTTTGCTGTTTCCAATATATCCATAATGTTCCGTATAGACAGGAATGCTTGGTTCATTCGATGACAATGATTTTTCTTTCGGTGATTGATTGCTTCCTTTTTGGACTGCCTTTCCGTTTAGCACTTTATTGGTAGAAATACACGACATAATCGGATTAAAACAAACTGAAGCGAGTAAGATATTTTGTTTCATATTTTATTATGAAACAATGTTTCATATTTTATTATGAAACAACTGTTGTTTCCATAATCCATAAAATGTGTTGTTCATTTGAAGTGCGTCCAATTGCTTTTCTTGTCATAGAACTGAGTATTGTGTTTCAAATGTGATTCAAACAAAGTATTGTTGATGACTTGTATGGCCCTTCGGATTGTTGTAAGATGCCGCCCAGGACCTTTGGATTTTTGTCGAGAAAGATACACCCTTTTAAAGAGTGAAGTATTTTTACAGATTACAGACAACAAACGTTTAGAAAACACATATATTTTAGAAATTAATTTTGTCGCCATCACAAGGCACTCACAGTTTCGTACGGCAATCCTTACTCGACATTGAAAAGAAAAAGAAGGAATTGTTTTTCAAGACTGTGTTAACTTTTTTGTTCCCAGATAAAGTACGATTTAAAACAATCCCGAGTAATACATAATTCACGGTCGATAAATAATTATATTTCATTTTTTCACTGAGTACACCTGGCACTGAGTACTCAGCTTAGTATGAAATAACTGAACCCGGACTTCAACTTGAATTGTATAATTTCGATCTGTTGAAAAATTGATTAACTAGCAATTACGGTTTTCGGCAATTCAGCTGAGTTAGTGGAATAAAATAAGTGACCGGGTTAAGTTGCATCAAATTGGTATCAGCAACCCTATTGGGATAACGTAAACATGCATCTTGTAATATGACTCTAATGATTTATGTTCTGAATGTAATAATCTTTTTAATATGTGTATATGTAATTTTTCTTTGGGTGGAAAAACACTAAATGCTAAATTATTTAAGCAGACTAATTCAATGTGTAATAACAGTTCATGCAACGATGAACGCAATGCATACTCTCCAAACCTTGTTAATGTCACAAAACAAAATTCGCCGTTTCAATTAGTGAGCAAAGGATTTCGAGTAGCTAATCTTAATATTCAACATATTTTACCAAAATTGGATGAAATCAAGATATTACTTTTAGAAGATCCCATTCATGTTTTAGGATTATGCGAAACTTTTTTGACAGAGAATACTGTAAATGATGAAATTCATATTCATGGGTATAATTTGGAAAGAAGAGACAGATTTTTAAAACAAGGTGGTGGAATAGTAGTTTATATAAAAGAGAATGTTTCATATCGGCGAAGATTAGACCTCGAAAATGATATCTTAGTATCACTTTTTATTGAAATAATTGTTCCAAACGGAAAGCCTTTCATTTTAAACTTTGTCTATAGACCCCCTTCCGCATTACAAAGTTGGATAGAGTCTTACGAACAACTAGTAGCTAAAGCACAGGAATTGTTTCATGAAATATATTCTCTTGGGGATAATAATTTTGATTTCTCGCCAGATTAAGGATTTAAAAATAACAAATGGAATGCAACAATTATGTGTTTAGGCATGACGCAAATGGTTAAATCCCAAACCAGGGTAACTGAAGCGAACAGCTCGATTATTGATCACATATACTCAACCTTTCCTGAAAATATTATTGAGATAACTGTTCCCAAAATCAGTTTGAGCGATGATTATCCAATATGTTTTACCAGAAAAATCAAGCAAATGCGTTGTAACTCACCAAGTAAACATACCACGATAAAATACAGATCATTTAGCAAATGTAATGAAAACGAATTTAATATGGATCTTTTAAACTATGGCATTGATTATGTTGAATCAATACCGTACCCTTCTCATGCGCTTGATATTTTTTACAACATATTCTATGATGTGTTAAATAAACACGCACCGATAAAAGTTAAACGCATAAAAAGACAACATCAACCTGACTGGTACTCGGAAGAAATTAAACATGCTCGGAAAACAAGGGATTTAGTTCATGCCAAAAAGGATTGGAATAACTACAAAGTTTGGCGTAATAATACTATAAAACTTATTGAACAAGCTAAAACAAATTTTTACAATAATGCTATAAAAGACAAATCGGATTCAAAATTACTGTGGAAACATATTAAATGAATGAATGCAAGACACAACACTAAAATGAATGCAAGACACAACACTAGGTCGACTGTAGAAATGAACGTAGGACGTAGAGCTGGGTCGATGGTAGGGATGAACGTAGGACTGGGTCGACCGTAGAAATGAATGCAAGACATAACAGTAGGTCGACTGTAGAAATGAACATAGGACGTAGGGCTGGGTCGACGGTAGGGATGAACGTAGGACGTAGGGCTGGGTCGACCGTAGAAATGAATGTAGGACGTAGGGCTGGGTCGACTGTAGGGATGAACGTAGGACGTAGGGTTGGGTCGACGGTAGGGATGAACGTAGGACGTAGGACTGGGAAGACCGATGGGATAAATGCATGGACATCTGATTTTGTCAACTGTAGAAATGAACGTAGAACGTAGGGCTGGGTCGACAGTAGAAATGAATGTAGGACGTAGGGATGAGTCGACTGTAGGGATGTACCTAGGACGTAGGGCTGGGTCGACCGTAGAAATGAATGCAAGACATAAGAATAGGTCGACTGTAGAAATGAACGTAGGACGTAGGGCTGGGTCGACGGAAGGGATGAACGTAGGACGTAGGACTGGGTCGACCGAAGGGTTAAATGCATGGACCTATGATTTTGTCGACTGTAGAAATGAACGTAGAACGTAGGGCTGGGACGACGGTAGGGATGAATGTTGGACGGAGTGCTGGGTCGACTATAGAAATGAACGTAGGATGTAGGACTGGGTCGACCGTAGAAATGAATGCAAGACATAACACTAGGTCGACTGTAGAAATGAACGTAGGACGTAGGGCTGGGTCGACGGTAGGGATGAACGTAGGACGTAGGGCTGGGTCGACCGTAGAAATGAATGTAGGACATAAGGCTGGGTCGACTGTAGAAATGAACGTAGGACGTAGGGCTGGGTCGACGGTAGAAATGAATGTAGATCGTAGGGCTGGGTCGACTGTAGGGATGAACGTAGGACGTAGGGCTGGGTCGACCAATGGGATAAATGCATGGACATCTGATTTTGTCGACTGTAGAAATGAACGTAGAACGTAGGGCTGGGTCGACAGTAGAAATGAACGTAGGACGTAGGGATGAGTCGACTGTAGGGATGAACGTAGAACGTAGGGCTGGGTCGACCGTAGAAATGAATGCAAGACATAAGAATAGGTCGACTGTAGAAATGAACGTAGGACGTAGGGCTGGGTCGACGGTAGGGATGAACGTAGGACTGGGTCGACCGAAGGGTTAAATGCATGGACATATGATTTTGTCGACTGTAGAAATGAACGTAGAACGTAGGGCTGGGTCGACGGTAGGGATGAACGTTGGACGGAGTGCTGGGTCGACTATAGAAATGAACGTAGGACGGAGGACTGGGTCGATCGTAGAAATGAATGCAAGACATAACACTAGGCCGACTCTAGAAATGAACGTAGGACGTTGGGCTGTGTCGACCGCAGAAATGAATGCAAGACATAACAGTAGGTCGACTGTAGAAATGAACGTAGGACGTAGGGCTGGGTCGACGGTAGGGATGAACGTAGGACGTAGGGCTGGGTCGACCGTAGAAATGAATGTAGGACTTAGGGCTGGGTCGACTGTAGGGATGAACGTAGGACGTAGGGCTGGGCCGACCGTAAAAATGAATGTAGGACATAGGGCTGGGTCGACTGTAGGGATGAACGTAGGGCTGGGTCGACCGTAGAAATGAATGTAGGACGTAGGGCTGGGTCGACTGTAGGGATGAACGTAGGATGTAGGGCTGGGTCGACCGTAGAAATGAATGTAGGACGTAGGGCTGGGTCGACGGTAGGGATGAACGTAGGACGTAGGGCTGGATCGACGGTAGGGATGAACGTAGAACGTAGGACTGGGTCGACCGTAGAAATGAATGCAAGACATAACAGTAGGTCGACTGTAGAAATGAACGTAGGACGTAGGGCTGGGTCGACGGTAGGGATGAATGTAGAACATAGGACTGGGTCGACCGTAGAAATGAATGCAAGACATAACAGTAGGTCGACTGTAGAAATGAACGTAGGACGAAGGGCTGGGTCGACGTAGGGATGAACGTAGAACGTAGGACTGGGTCGACCGTAGGAATGAATGCAAGACATAACAGTAGGTCGACTGTAGAAATGAACGTAGGACGTAGGGCTGGGTCGACGGTAGGGATGAACGTAGAACGTAGGACTGGGTCGACCGTAGAAATGAATGCAAGACATAACAGTGGGTCGACTGTAGAAATGAACGTAGGACGTAGGGCTGGATCGACGGTAGGGATGAACGTAGAACGTAGGACTGTGTCGACCGTAGAAATGAATGCAAGGCATAACAGTAGGTCGACTGTAGAAATGAACGTAGGACGTAGGGCTGGGTCGACGGTAGGGATGAACGTAGAACGTAGGACTGGGTCGACCGTAGAAATGAATGCAAGACATAACAGTAGGTCGACTGTAGAAATGAACGTAGGACGTAGGACTGGGTCGACGGTAGGGATGAACGTAGAACGTAGGACTGGGTCGACCGTAGAAATGAATGCAAGTCATAACAGTAGGTCGACTGTAGAAATGAACGTAGGACGTAGGGCTGGGTCGACGGTAGGGATGAACGTGGAAAGTAGGACTGGGTCGACCGTAGAAATGAATGCAAGACATAACAGTAGGTCGACTGTAGAAATGAACGTAGGACGTAAGGCTGGATCGACGGTAGGGATGAACGTAGAACGTAGGACTAGGTCGACCGTAGAAATGAATGCAAGACATGACAGTAGGTCGACTGTAGAAATGAATGCAAGACATAACAGTAGGTCGACTGTAGAAATGAACGTAGGACGTAGGGCTGGATCGACGGTAGGGATGAACGTAGAACGTAGGACTGGGTCGACCGTAGAAATGAATGCAAGACATAACAGTAGGTCGACTGTAGAAATGAACGTAGGACGTAGGGCTGGGTCGACGGTAGGGATGAACGTAGAACGTAGGACTGGGTCGACCGTAGAAATGAATGCAAGACATAACAGTGGGTCGACTGTAGAAATGAACGTAAGACGTAGGGCTGGATCGACGGTAGGGATGAACGTAGAACGTAAGACTGGGTCGACCGTAGAAATGAATGCAAGACATAACAGTAGGTCGACTGTAGAAATGAACGTAGGACGTAGGGCAGGATCGACGGTATGGATGAACGTAGAACGTAGGACTGGGTCGACCGTAGAAATGAATGCAAGACATAACAGTAGGTCGACTGTAGAAATGAACGTAGGACGTAGGGCTGGGTCGACGGTAGAGATGAACGTAGAACGTAGGACTGGGTCGACCGTAGAAATGAATTCAAGACTTAACAATGGGTCGACTGTAGAAATGAACGTCGGACGTAGGGCTGGATCGACGGTAGGGATGAACCGTAGAACGTAAGACTGGGTCGACCGTAGAAATGAATGCAAGACATAACAGTAGGTCGACTGTAGAAATGAACGTAGGACGTAGGGCTGGATCGACGGTAGGGATGAACGTAGAACGTAGGACTGGGTCGACCGTAGAAATGAATGCAAGACATAACAGTAGGTCGACTGTAGAAATGAACGTAGGACGTAGGGCTGTGTCGACGGTAGGGATGAACGTAGAACGTAGGACTCTGTCGACCATAGAAATGATTGCAAGACATAACAGTAGGTCGACTGTAGAAATGAACGTAGGACGTAGGGCTGGGTCGACAGTAGGGATGAACGTAGAACGTAGGACTGGGTCGAGTGTAGAAATGAATGCAAGACATAACAGTAGGTCGACTGTAGAAATGAACGTAGGACGTAGGGCTGGATCGACGGTAGGGATGAACGTAGAACGTAGGACTGGGTCGACCGTAGAAATGAATGCAAGACATAACAGTAGGTCGACTGTAGAAATGAATGCAAGATAAAACAGTAGGTCGACTGTAGAAATGAACGTAGGTCGTAGGGCTGGATCGAAGGTAGGGATTAACGTAGAACGTAGGACTGGGTCGACCGTAGAAATGAATGCAAGACATAACAGTGGGTCTACTGTAGAAATGAACGTAGGACGTAGGGCTGGGTCGACGGTAGGGATGAACGTAGAACGTAGGACTGGGTCGACCGTAGAAATGAATGCAAGACATAACAGTAGGTCGACTTTAGAAATGAACGTAGGACGTAGGGCTGGATCGATGGTAGGGATGAACGTAGAACGTAGGACTGGGTCGACCGTAGAAATGAATGCAAGACATAACAGTAGGTCGACTGTAGAAATGAACGTAGGACGAATGGCTGGATCGACGGTAGGGATTAACGTAGAACGTAGGACTGGGTCGACCGTAGAAATGAATGCAAGACATAACAGTGGATCGACTGTAGAAATGAACATAGGACGTAGGGCTGGATCGACGGTAGGGATGAACGTAGAACGTAAGACTGGGTCGACCGTAGAAATGAATGCAAGACATAACAGTAGGTCGACTGTAGAAATGAACGTAGGACGTAGTGCTGGATCGACGGTAGGGATGAACGTAGAACGTAGGCTGGGTCGACCGTAGAAATGAATGCAAGACATAACAGTAGGTCGACTGTAGAAATGAACGTAGGACGTAGGGCTGTGTCGACGGTAGGGATGAACGTAGAACGCAGGACTATGTCGACCGTAGAAATGACTGCAAGACATAACAGTAGGTCGACTGTAGAAGTGAACGTAGGACGTAGGGCTGGGTCGACAGTAGGGATGAACGTAGAACGTAGGACTGGGTCGACCGTAGAAATGAATGCAAGACATAGCTGTAGGTCGACTGTAGAAATGAACGTAGGACGTAGGGCTGGAACAACGGTTGGGATGAACGTAGAACGTAGGACTGGGTCGACCGTAGAAATGAATGCAAGTCATAACAGTAGGTCGACCGTAGAAATGATTGCAAGATAAAACAGTAGGTCGACTGTAGAAATGAACGTAGGACGTAGGGCTGGATCGAAGGTAGGGATTAACGTAGAACGTAGGAATGGGTCGACCGTAGAAATGAATGCAAGACATAATAGTAGGTCGACTGTAGAAATGAACGTAGGACGTAGGGCTGGGTCGACGGTAGGGATGAACGTAGAACGTAGGACTGGGTCGACCGTAGAAATGAATGCAAGACATAACAGTGGGTCGACTGTAGAAATGAACGTATGACGTAGGGCTGGGTCGACGGTAGGGATGAACGTAGAACGTAGGACTGGGTCGACCGTAGAAATGAATGCAAGACATAACAGTAGGTCGACTGTAGAAATGAACGTAGGACGTAGGGCTGGATCGACGGTAGGGATAAACGTAGAACGTAGGACTGGGTCGACCGTAGAAATGAATGCAAGACATAACAGTGGGTCGACTGTAGAAATGAACGTAGGACGTAGGGCTGGGTCGACGGTAGGGATGAACGTAGAACGTAGGACTGGGTCGAACGTAGAAATGAATGCAAGACATAACAATAGGTCGACTGTAGAAATGAACGTAGGACGTAGGGCTGGATCGACTGTAGGGATGAACGTAGAACGTAGGACTGGGTCGACCGTAGAAATGAATGCAAGACATAACAGTAGGTCGACTGTAGAAATGAACGTAGGACGTAGGGCTGGATCGACTGTACTGATGAACGTAGGACGTAGGGCTGGGTCGACCGTAGAAATGAATGTAGGACATAGGGCTGGGTCGACTTTAGGGATGAACGTAGGACGTAGAGCGGGGTCGACCGTAGAAATGAATGTAGGACGTTGGGCTGGGTCGACTAAAGGGATGAACGTCGGACGTAGGGCTGGTTCGACCGTAGAAATGAATGTAGGACGTAGGGCTGGGTCGACGGTAGGGATGAACGTAGGACGTAGGGCTGGATCGACGGTAGGGATGAACGTAGAACGTAGGACTGGGTCGACCGTAGAAATGAATGCAAGACATAACAGTAGGTAGACTGTAGAAATGAACGTATGACGTAGGGCTGGATCGATGGTAGGGGTGAACGTAGAACGTAGGACTGGGTCGACCGTAGAAATGAATGCAAGACATAACAGTAGGTCGACTGTAGAAATGAACGTAGAACGTAGGGCTGGATCGACGGTAGGGATGAACGTAGGACGTAGGACTGGGTCGACCG
Organism: Corbicula japonica; assembly: GCA_038501625.1. NCBI lineage: Eukaryota > Metazoa > Mollusca > Bivalvia > Venerida > Cyrenidae > Corbicula > Corbicula japonica. Next base: position 14,124 of record JAZAYU010000904.1, on the reverse strand, counting down.
AAGGGTTAAATGTAGGACGTAGGGCTGGGTCGACTGTAGGGATGAACGTATGACGTAGGGCTGGGTCGACCGTAGAAATGAATGTAGGACATAGGGCTGGGTCGACTGTAGGAATGAACGTAGGACGTAGAGCTGGGTCGACCGTAGAAATGAATGTAGGACATAGGGCTGGGTCGACTGAAGGGATGAACGTAGGACGTAGGGCTGGTTCGACCGTAGAAATGAATGTAGGACGTAGGGCTGGTTCGACAGTAGAAATGAACGTAGGACGTAGGACTGTTGTATGGAGAACGTAGAAATAGATTTGTATGGAGGACGTAGAACGTAGGGCGTAGAGCCAACTTCACAGACCTCACACGATAGCTGAAAATCATCGCCACCTGATGCAAAATACTAAGACTGACGGGTTGTTGAGAATTTGCCAAATCTAAATTGAAATTGGGTAATTAAGCGAATAAATTTTAAGTTAATAAAGTACTTATATTTTCGAAAAAAAACCAACAAAACAACTTTTAACTCAAAATCAAATTCAAATTAAGGAATGTACCAAAATGTAAATTATAAAATAGAAATAAAAAGTATACACATATTCATTTAAAATTTAAAAAAAACCCTCTTATTTAAGCTTTGGAAGCCGATTGTAAAAACATCAGAACTTTGCAATAATAATAAAATGAGCCATGCCTTGGTAAAATTGGTCTTATTATGCTCAGAGTCTAAAAAGTATAGACCAATATTAGCCACCGCATCTCCGACAATTCCTAATTAAAATAGGAGATAGGGGGTACATGAAACTAAAATAATTTTAGAAATTTAATTAACAATTTTTTTGAAATGTGACCCACTTGGATTTCTCCAGTCTTGCTTAGAGTCCGGAAACGGCCGGATGTGGAAATACTCCTTCGTAAAGCAACGGAAGGCATCGGAAGCGTGCGCAAATCAGCGCTTCGGTTCGTATGTTTGCGTTCCTGTTCGGTAACGGAAAAACACGGAGCGAGAAACAGTAACCGTTCGGCACCATCATAAATCATTCGCAATAAATAGTTCAACTACGTTTGCCTTTCGTTATTTTTAAAATTATGTAATAATTTTTCAAACACTTTCGTTCACATTTCGCAAATTTATCCCATTCGCCAGGCTGCGTTAAATGGATTCGCCTATGCGTGAGGAGGACTTTATAATAACATTACTTTGGCCGTTGAATTATAAAAGTAACTTTTGTATCAGTGTTACAGCTTCGGCGCAGAGAAAATAAGGGAAATCACTCAGCTTAACACAGAAACATTTTCGACGTTTCATCATATGTTTTTATAGATATAAATGTTTAGATTATTAGCTACATCTTCATAAAAACACCTTTTTTAAATTTAAATTACGTCCATCAAGTTGATCTGTTTAACCTAGCATTGACTATTTTTTTAAAATTATAAGAAAATCTCTTCTGTCTTTTTCATTTATTTAGTAGCTGTGGTAGGATCGCTGTACAGGTTTTATCTCATATCAGGTTCATTGTAACATCTCAGTCACATAATTATGATAACCGACAATACATGTTTTATCAGAGATAACTTGTATATCGCAGCCCTATCACGAGGGAGTCATACGGTACAAATGATAAAAAATATACAATGCATGTTATTATTGATTTGATAATTTTTAATCTAACACAACTATACTTATAAATAATAGGAGCCATATATATTTATTAATTGTAAAAGCTCTACGGTAACCAAACTCTCTATTAAACGGTAACATTTAGCTATTTTTTAAAATCAAAACTTGAAGTTTTGGTATGGTATTTCAGAGAACGCAGTAAACGCCCCTTCTATAAATTCTTGAGTTTTTATTTGATAAATGTAGAATTAATTTTTCAATATAATAACCCAACACACCCAAAACTTCTCAGTTCAATCATTTTCGTTGCATTTTGTGATACCAAACAACAACTAAATACATAAAAAAACAAGTTTGTGCCCGCTCGTTAATCGAGTACTTGCAAAAAGAACGATGTAGTTTACTGCTATTTAAAGACATATATCTGTTAAAATTCTATCAGTATTCAACAAAAATACAAAGGAACTTACCTTAAAAATAACTGCTTTGATAGTGTTAAGTGTTCAAAAGTGCTCAGTTTTAAGATTTAATAAACAAACTTTGTTTAGGGAACCCACTGTTGAAGATAACGACATTGGTTGATAAAGATAAAGGCTAGTGACACATATACTATAATTAAAACATAATTACTCAAACAATCGAATTATATTAAGATTCTGATAACTCCAAACAATCAAGTTATTCACGACACATGTTACATAAAACAAATTTTTGCAGGCAGTTTAAAACATCTATATAAACAAGATAAAGGGGTTGTGCAGCAGAACTGTGAGGATGAATTAACGGAAACATCATACAGATTAGATTGCCTCGGCCTGGATAATAATAATAATAATAATAATAATAATAATAATAATAATAATAATAATAATAATAATAATTGGCAAACATTAAATGATACAACCGATAGCTTTATTATTTTATTGATTATATTCCCCTGTACAGGCTACTACACCAAATGTTAGTGAGGAATGCCCAAAGCATTCTCTACTTATCGCGCAGATAATGTGTGAACAGACGAACAAACAGAGCAAATTAGGGCATTGGAGATGGGCGTGGTTACCGGAAACTAGTTTGATAATCGGTAAAAAACTTGTGGTACTTGTAATGTTCTTATTAAATTGTTAGTTTTGTATTGACTCATAAGTGCAAAAAAACACCCTCTGTCAGGTGGAGATATGAATAAAATTTGTCTGAGCGTTTGTGAAGTAATGCCCTTGAAATAGGCTATGACTTAAGTCACGTTTGTGTTACATAAAATTGAATAATAAATGGAGATATTCTTCTCGAGGTAAACCTTTTTTTTTGCTTGTTCATGATGTGTGCATAATGTTGTTTGCATTCCAGTTAAAAGCAATACAACACCCAACCCAAGTAGAATCCGTTATTTAAAAGTTCCGTTAAAAAGTGAATTTAAAATGTCTGATTCGTGGAACTTCGTCATGATCGCCAACTTTAATAGACGATGGAAACGATTGTATCAATTATACACCAGTCAATGTGTGCCATCATAACGCATGACCGTCCAAACCAGCAATTAAAGTTATCACGTAAATGGCGACTCATTTCAGTGGGTTTTTTTTGTTCAGTATGATAGCGTTACTGGATCTGATCAATCTGATCTGGACGTTCAAAGCAAATACTGTGATATTTTAATACATTTCATTTCTCACTCGCTTTTTTTCCTCAGAACTGATACTTTTATTGTCCTCGTCATCCAAACTGGTAGTGTTAATAAGTGAATAACATATATGCAGCGAGTCTTGCCTACTTGGAACAGATAAACAATACACAAAAAATATTGAAATGTTGCAGGCTCGGTTTGATTTAGTCTGTTCATGGGCAGTTACTGTAATGGAAATGCATATTACTTCCCAAGTTGCCCACATGTTATTTGAAACAACTCAGTTACAAGAAAATAAATTAAATATGTTATATTGTAAGTCCAAGCTATTACCTATAGGTAGGATAATGTCACAAAGGGATGCATATGAATTGTATTTATCCTTATTGTAGGAGTGACACACCTAAAGGAAAAATGAAAATGACTTTCTCAAATTGCCTAAAATCTCGACACCATTTTGAAAAATGCCGCAAGATCTTGTGGATTATTGTTGACCTGATGTGTAATTGTTTATTTCGATGTATCAACATTTCCTGGGGTTCCACTAGCTGCTGAATCTCAAGGGTCGTTTTGTCCATTTTAAGGGATTATCTCAATTGTAAGCCACACACTACCCATAATTTAAAGACAGTGACCCTTCAGCTTAAATCCTAGGGGTCAAAATAATTTTTTTAAACGAAATTTCAAGGGTCAAAAGATCATCTTATGGGTCAAATGGAACCCCTTATTTCCTTTAAAATTATGATGCTAACAGCATATCTATTGGTCAGGTGTGGTCGTGTTTATTCGGGCATTATTTCTTCTGAATTGAACATAAATTCAGCCAAAGATGAATATTAGAATACTTCTTCACTAGAATCCAGCGAGTAAATAGTATGAGCTTCTACTGGGTCTATGAAATGTTTACCCTCCCCCTTTTCTTTGTATTACTTACAGTATATAACTTATAAACAAAGGGAAATCTGCATGCATGTTTAATTAAAAAAAACAACATTTAAATAATCATAAGCGTTTTGAGTTAAGATAAAAAATATACTAAGTAACATACTCATTTAAAATAAACATTGTTAAGAATTTATGTTTTAAGGCTGTACCACAGAAAATATTGCTTGAGCGTTACATGAAAATCTATTGTAACTTGGCCTTCATTATACCTAATTTATCTCTTAGACTTGATCAAAATTGTACTGTACATTTACATGTCTAATATACGTTAGATTGGCTTTACGTTAATGCGTTCACTACTCCATGATGATTCTACATTTTATTGTTTAGTAAATGCAAGTTTACATTAAGACATGTGCAGTAAGGCCTTGCATAAAACATATCAGCAGATTTTATTACAAGAGCCGGGCAGGTGTGTAAAGTGTATGACTGGTGAACGTTTGAATCTGGCTTCAACCCAAACGCTTCCCTTTAAACCCAATAGCATGCATGATATTTTTATTACCGATTTTGATAGAAAGTTACCGAAAGTAACTACATAACAACCCGCCAATTTTGTTTCACAAAAACACCGTTTTCCGAAAATTGAATCTAGGTTAAACATAGCATTGTAAACAAACCGTGACGTCCTTGACTGTAATAAAATTATACTTAAAGAAAAAAGTATATACGTATATATGCGCATTGAGCGGCAGTACATTTTATACCCAAATTTCTATAGTTTTCAATTCTAAATGAAATTAATTAAACAGATTTTTTTACAATACATTATCTAGATAGTTCAAGTTTCTTGAATTTTTTCATGTTAAACCTCTAAATCTTGCTAAATATTTTATAATAAACGGGATCTATTGGAACAGCTGATTAACGTTAAAACAATTTGACCAGCACGGTGTTCTACATTTTATCGATCTGGTTTTGGTTGCAAACCGGTGTAACGTGGTAAAGTGACCCCCCCCCCCCCCCCAAAGAATAATGACCCCCGGTCATTATTTTATATAAATTAATGACCCCTTTCTATAAAATACTGACTCCCCTTATTAAATAATGACCCCCCGATTTTATCTGTAAAATATTGACCCCCACATAGCCTATAACTAACAAACTCTATATCGATTCAAGTCACTGTCGTGTTTCTATTGCTTTTATATTTGTTGTTGTTGTTGTTTCTACTGGAGCCGCTGCATGCTGCTGCTGCTGCTGCTGCTGATGCGTCTACATCTATTGAAATGAAATTTAAAATTGCTTTCATTTGAATTTCATTTGAATTATCATCATTGTATTACAATATACATAAGCTTTAACGTAGCTGGATATGCCACAACTTCAAAGACAACATTTTTCTACTTCATCTGACGTTAGATAGATCAGGAGGCTGTACAAATAGGGCGAGACATGTTCAATGCTAGATGTAGCTGCACTGAACTGCTCTCGGGTAGGGAGGAGGGCAACAGTAGGTGGTAGGTTGTTCCAATGGTATACAGTCCTAGGGAAGAAAGAAAATTTATAATAATCTGAGATTGCTGTAAATTAACCTGTAACTCAGATCTTTTGCATGCATTGCTTATCCTTTTTGTGCTTAATGACTTCTAAAACCACTTTTCGAATGGTCGTGAAAGGGGAAACAGAATAATATTTTTAAGTTATTTCATCATTGCTAGTTCCACTAGTTACACTGTGTGGGACGTTTAATCACTATACAACTTTGATGACTACGAAAATAATTCAAATCACTAACAAACATGCAGTGATTCTGCTTGTATAATTAATAGATATTTGGTTTCAGTCGCAGAGTGGTTTATGTAGTTGACTCCTAATCCAGTTGCCCCGATTCGATTCCAAGGCGAGGACGCTATCGAAGTATGTTACATCAGATCTGGATTAGATGAGTTCTGGTAAGAAGCCTAGTGATACTAGATTGAAATCAGCCACCCTCGCCGCCTGAAAACTAGCTAGTTCTGCGATTATAAATATTTTTTGATGACTAATATTCAAACAGGCCGTAAATTGCAAAACTTAGTTGCGTATCTTGTTGATGGAACGTTCCAATGCAGTCCAGCGTCTGTGTTTTAAATGATAAAATGAGCGCCGCACAGTATGTAAGCCTGTCACCCATACACGATCCTGGTAGGCATCGAACTCACAACGGTGAGAGGCAAATGATTCTCGGTCGGAGACCTTAACCATTTGTTTTCTTTCCACACAAATAGGCATCGGTAGTGGTAATCCCTGAAGCTTGGATCAATTCCGTCTAATTGCGGTTTAAAAACCTGCACGTACGGACGCATGCACGGACGGGTTTCATTACTCCTCTGATGCATATCGATGGAGATAATTAAGTGTACCATAGAGGTTTGGGTCGGGGGTCCTTATTCTATAGGGGGTCACATTTCTTCGTGATGGGTCATTTTTCTACGTGTGAGGAGTCATAATATTAAGACCTCCCATAATATTATGACCGCGGAGTCAATATTTTATATAAAATAATGGCCGGGGGGTCATTATTCTATGGGGGTCACTTTACAACGTTACACCGGTCCAAGTGTTTTTTTAGTTAAGTATTGCAGATAATCAAGGGGAAATATTTATTAATTATTAACTAAAATATAGGTTCATTGCAATTTCAAATTAGACCTTGATCCTTGAATGAAGTACAGCTAAGCCTGCGATTCGGTTCCGTGTAAAATCGGTTTTGATCGGCGTGACACGCACGCAAAACGCTTCACGGTACACGCTAAGCGGTTTACGTTTCACGATGCACGCTTTAGCGCTTCACGGTTCGAACCGTGTGACCAATCAAATCTCAGAGCGGTTTAACCGTGAACCGTGTGACCAATCAAATCGCAGACGGATTGTAACGAGGTTGAGATAACAGTGTCGCTATTATGCACCACACACGCACCTTGTACATCTAACCCTGTACGGTGAAATTTATATAAACCAGATCACGAAAACAATGTATAACTAAAGCGGTTCATAGCCTAGGAATTTTATTGTCCCTTGAAATAATTCTGATGGAAAGAAATTACCGGTAATAAAGTATTTAATAAAGTATATTAAATGGCCGCTTAAATATAAACCCTTGTGGTTCATAATCAAATAATTTAATTTTCCTTTTGAAATAGTTCTGATTCGAAGAAATTACCCATAATAAACATTTACTTAATATTTTAAAGGGCTTAAAAATAGACCCTTGTCTTGGACCGTCTTCTGTGTTTTATATACTGTACCGAGTACAGTGGTGTACGCTGATCTGGGTTTTACTCATGCTCTATATGTAGAAAACGTGTGTAGAATATTTTGATGATCGGCGATAAATCAAACCTGATGGTGAGTATATATGTTGTATTTTACAATTAAAACACAGTCAAAAACTTGGAAAACGGTATAAACGGTTGCTGTCATGCCGGATAATTGGAAGTTTTGATTATTGTAATTAGATTTCGCAATCGTGTGTTCAAATGGCCGGTTGCACACACAGACACTTGTTTAGGGGTCATTTGCTGGCCCTATATGCCTATAGAGCTATATAGGCCTATATATAGGCTTACAGGTCTCTAGATCCAAAAGTGGGCAATTTCAGGAAATAAACAGATGATCTACAGCATGAAATACAACTACAATCACTTAGAACACAAAATATCCCAGTTTGAAAAAAATACCCGTTCACCTATAATTAACCAGAGTAAAGATTCCAAACTTCCCATTTCACGATAAAAAGTACATTCAAAAGACTACATCGATTTCAAAGACAAAATCGTAACTTACCGAACAAGTATTGATCGCCGTTGATAGATTATCTATTAATCTCTCCGATGACACCAGTAACTAAACATAACTCCCCATATTAACGGAAGAAAATCCAATTTTTTATCACAACCCCCCGAACTTTTCACCTTCGTCTTGGCGGTATCTGTTCTTTTCCGAAATTATGCAAATTACGTCATTTCCGGTAACGCCCATAGTTTCAAAAAATGAGTAAATTAAAAAAAATTGAAGAAATTATTTGACAATCGTTTGAAACAAACCTTAAAAATAACAAGCAATCTCGGTAAGTGTCTGTTGTTTTGATGGTCAATATCCTATTTACTTGATTTTTATTTAAATTACATATTGTACGTACAGGAAACATACCGACGTTTTGCGGACGTTCAGAATTTTCCACCAAATTTAACGGTTTTTTGAACCCGGCTCTAATGCGCAGCCAAGTCGTTTTTCAAATAAACCGGAATCCATCGGAAAAGAACAGATATCGTCAAGACGAAGGTGAAAAGTTCGGGGGGCTGTGATAAAAAATTGGATTTTCTTCCGTTAATATGGGAAGTTATGTTTAGTTACTGGTGTCATCGGAGAGATTAATAGATAATCTATCAACGGCGATCAATACTTGTTCGGTAAGTTACGATTTTGTCTTTGAAATCGATGTAGTCTTTGAATGTACTTTTTATCGTGAAATGGGAAGTTTGGAATCTTTACTCTGGTTAATTATAGGTGAACGGGTATTTTTTTCAAACTGGGATATTTTGTGTTCTAAGTGATTGTAGTTGTATTTCATGCTGTAGATCATCTGTTTATTTCCTGAAATTGCCCACTTTTGGATCTAGAGACCTGTAAGCCTATATATAGGCCTATATAGCTCTATAGGCATATATGGCCAGCAAATGACCCCTAAACAAGTGTCTGTGGTTGCACAGGCACCTGATTAGAGGTTCTTTTCTGGCCAGTTTGTCAGATTTGGTTAATTCCATCTAATAAATGGGCTATTTGTATTATTAGATGGAACTACAATGACCCAGAACACAAAATATCCGGGTGCGACTCTTTTCCATAGGTCACAGAGTCACCCTGGCCATAGCTTTAAATTTTTCAGTGTCAAATAAATAAAACAATGCGAAGTAGCATGTTAAGCATTTGTGGTAAATATAATTATTATACTGCAAAGAAATTTCCTTGAATTTGATTGGATAATTTGCCGCTGATGTATATCCGTATTTACGGATCGGCCGTAGATATGAACTGCACGTGCCTTAATTTCCCCGTCTGGCCTCCCACCTTTTGTTGTCGTCCGCCATTTTGTTATGAATTTCCGTAAAAATGCATAATTTGAAGCCGATCTTGTAAATTATAAAGCGGTATGCTTAGGGATTACTAAAATTGTTATAGAAAATATTTCTGTTATGTTTTTAACGTTGAAAACGATCAGATTATTCTCAAATTTTGTAAATAAAAATCAAATGGATAGTCCATTCAATTTCTATAGAAGTGACGTCATGCAGGTAAATTAATGACGTCAGACATGTAATTATTGAGGTTCTCAGAGGGGAATTAAGCCGTTCGGCATAAAATAAGCGAAATAATCGAAAAATCGATGTTTTCTTATAAATTTTGTCTGAAAAAGTCTTTGCAGTATAATAAAACAATTAATATATTTGGTTCCTTGAAAGGGTATTTGAGGATATATTGCCGGTCTGGGTGTCATATTATCCCTCGCCTGCGGCTCGGGTAATATGACATCCAGACCGGCAATATATCCTCACATTCCCTGTCAAGAAACCAAATAACTATATATTATCACATTAATTTATGCATTTGAAAGTGCTAAAAGCGAGAATTACGGAATGAATCTAAAGTTCATAACGTCTGGGGCTTTCATCCAAAAGCGAAATTTTGTGGTACCAAGCCTAGAATATGGCCTACGAAAATATGGGAAAGAGTGCTTCCCAATATCCCTGTTTCCGAAAAAAACAACAACAACAAATTGCTCGTTGTCCTAAATAACTACTGTAAAGATAACAAGAAAAACAGATCACAAAAAATGCATAATCCCAGTTGCACATCGATTTTGAAGACAAAATCATAACTTACCAATCAAATGTTGATTATTAATCTTTCCTATGAAACCAGTAAGAAAACATGAATTTCTCTATTAGTAGAGAATATCCAAGTTTATTGTCAAATTTTATGGAAGTTTTCACTCTGAATCTTTTCTATTCCGATTACCGGTAAGCCAGGTTTATTAAAAAAAAACGAGTTGACTGTGCATTAGCCAGGTTCAAAAAATGTTAAAATTGGCGAAAACTTGAATGTTAGCAAAATGTCGGTATGTTTTTTTGTTCATACAGTGTGATTTAAATAAAAATCATGTAAATAGAATGTTGACAATCAAAACAAGTAACCTCATTTGCATCTATTTCTGGAATAGAGCAGATTCCGCGGACAAGAATGTGAAAACCTCAGTGTATTTTGATAATAAATTTGGATTTTCTCTGCTAATTATGGACTTATGTTTAGTTTCTTATGTCATTGGAAAGATAAGAAAGACGTTTCCAGTCACAGGTCTCTAAAAATTTTGGGTCGGTAGGTCATTTTTATGCCCCCGGCATCTAGTGATTGAACCGTCCGTCCATCTGTCCGTCCGTCCATCCGTCCGGTTAACATTTTTCGGCAAGTTGGATATTTCTCAATTTCTACAAAGAGCATTGGCATGAAAGTTTACACACTTACTTGACAGTTCACAGGTCATGACCCTGACAAGTTACATAACTCTGGGTACCTTATTTCTGGTGTTATCTCCCCTTTTTGTACTTAGAAAAATGGTTAACATGTTTCGGCAAGTTGGATATTTTTCCATTTCTACAAAGATCATTAGCATGAAAGTTTACAAACTTAATATACAGTGCACAGGGTATGACTCTTAACAAGTTACATAACTCTGGCTATCTTAATTTGGGGTTTTCTCCCCAATTTGTACTTAGAGATAAATGGTTAACAGTTTTCGGCAAGTTCGATATTTCTCAATTTCTACAATGAGCATTGGCATGAAAGTTTACACACTTACTTAACAGTTCACAGGTCATGACACTGACAAGTTACATAACTCTGGGTACCTTATTTCTGGTGTTGTCTCCCCTTTTTGTACTTAGAAAATGGTTAACTTATTTCGGCCTGTTGGATATTTCGCAATATCCACAAAGAGATCTGGCATTAAAGTTTACACACATACTTAACAGTGCACAGATGATGACCCTTACAAGTTACGTAAGTCTGGCTACCTTTTTTCTGGGATTATCTCCCCATTTTATACTTGGATATAAATGGTTAACTTGTTTTATTTGATTTTTGCCCTTTTTCGCTTAGAAATTAGAATTAAGACTTAGAAATTATGGTTTAAGTTTCAATGTTAGTGTTTTTCTAAGGTAATGCTATAGAAAAGGTTTAAAACAGATGTACTTAACATACTTTGGTGAAAGTGTTGAGTGGTTACTATACTATACTATACTATACTATACTATACTATACTATACTATACTATACTATACTATACTATACCATACCATACCATACCATACCATACCATACCATACCATACCATACCATACCACACCACACCACCACCACACCACACACCACCACCACCACACCACCACCACCCCCACACCACCACCACCCCCCACCACCCCCACCACACCACCCCATTTCACACCACACCACCACCACAACACCAACAATAATACCGTCAACAACACCACCAACAACACCGTCAACAACACCACCAACAACTCCGTCAACAACACCACCAACAACACCGTCAACAACACCACCAACAACAACACCACCACCAACAACAATAGCATCAACAACACCAACAACCAACAACAATAGCATCAACAACACCAACAACTGACAACACCAACAACAACACTGACAACTACACCAACAACAACACCAACACCACCAACAAAACCAACATTACCAACATCAACAACAATACCAACAACAGCAACAACACCCACACCACCAACAACAGCAACCAGCATACCATACCTTACTATACTACACCACACCCCACCACATCACTATAGGTGGGCAGGGATAGTGGGTTGATGGGTGTGGGATCAGGGGTGTATGGACTGGGTTGTGTAAACCCTCTAAAAAAACTACAATAATAAAGTAACTGTAATTTATTGATTTCCTAACTTGGATTAAGAAACTTTTGTTCATGTGTGTGTGTTGGGTGTCATAAACTCCTGAATCACTCCCCAGTTTAAATGAAGCCCAGTTTTAAATGTGCTTAAATATGTCTGCCTTCGAATAGTCGAGCGTGCAGTCGTTTCCGACTGGGTCTTGTTATGATAAATTCTTTTCATGTACAGGTTCTGGCACCAGACGTTTATTTTCATTATTTAGAACTAACTTGTGATTTTAGTTGCAGTTGTAACACTGTGCTATCATTTAAAATTTGTATCGTTACAAACTTCGCTACCGGGGGCATATGTGTTTTCCGAACACAGCTTCTTGTTTTTTTGTTTTTTGTTTAAACCACCAATATATGCAAAAATGGCAACAATTTAATTATTAATTTAAAGGAGTATATTACAATAGTTTACGCGCATATTTCTGCGCAAGTGCTATTTTATAGTTGAGTAACGTTAGTACTTCGACTGTTGCGTAAAATCAATCGATTAAATATTTTAAATTATTTCTCACAAAGTAGTCGTCCGTGAGAATGGCCTCACGCGAGAAAAACAAGAAGGGTAGGTTCTTTAGTGATGGAAATCACCAAGCTGTGAAGAAACGTAAATTATTTGGTTCGATAATTTGCCGTGACAATGATTCAAGTGTTTCGGATAATTTGACGTCCGAAGTAGATAATGTTACTTTCATGTGAAAATGACTGATGCTAATTTGATACTCTTGAATTTTTAACCAAACAGAAAATAATTTCATGTCAAATGGCAAAGAAAATTGCAGCATCCGGTTTGAATTTGAGTCATATAAAACTTGCTGTCTCTCGTTGTGGGTTAGATTGATTGTCTCAGCTGTTTGGTGAGAAACTTGACACAGACAAACATAGAGTAACATCTCTTAAATCTGTTGTTTAGAAATTGTATAATTACTTAATGGATCATAAGATTTAGGGATTGTTATATGATTTTCATTCATAAGCAGTGTTAGGTGTTTTTCGATATGTATGGAAACTTTGGCAACAGTCAGGGCTGCATTTGTGGGAATTTTATGAAAGAAATGTGGTAACTGTAATGTAATTCTTGATAAAGAAATAGTTATTTCTTTCAAAATATGAAATTAGTTTTCATGAGCATGTTATAAAACTATTTATACACGTTATGATGGATATTTGTAGAATTGAATTAAAATTAGAGATATTTTTTTACTTATATGACCAACTTTGAAGGAAAATAGTAAAAAATTAAGCCTGGATGCCCCTGTTTTTTTTGTTTTTGTTTTGTTTAGAAATATATACTGTTTCATTTTATGGAGTTTAAAAAAAATCTGTCCGTTACAAAAAAAGATATATAGATTTTTTTCCAGTCAGGGACTGAATTGTCTCCCTTTTTTGTTGGATATTTTGGTCATTTTCAAAGTTTTTACTTCAAATATACAAAAAAATCTGACATAATTCCATCCAAAACCATACATACACATAATTCCAAACAAAAAAATGCATAGATATAAGGTGTTGATTAGGAATTCCAGATGTAACAATCATTTAAAAGATATATGTGCGTTTTCTCAAAATCCCTTCAAAATGGCCGTATAGAGGGGTCTAATAATGAGCGATTACTCAAAAACAAGCGTGGAAAGCTATATTTTTCTTTATATCATTTTGTTTGTGAAGGAATTCTCTTTAATTGTGCAAAGTTTTAAAAAATTCTGTCCGTTAGAACTTATTGTCATATACTCCTTTAATACAAATTAAGCTAATTGCCATCTGACGGATATATTAGTATCTAGAATGTTCACCTAATATATGTGATAATGGCTATATCCCATAGAATAAACATTTTACATGGTTACATTTACCTGTTAATAACATGTCAATGAAATCTGGGAAAATTAGTACCCTAAAAATAATTATACAATCACAGTATTCTATTAGAAATTGCTTGCAGTACAGCAGATTTGAATTGAAGTAATTTATT